>CM070824.1:46189987-46254987 GCA_036326025.1 Chrosomus eos | reverse complement strand
AATATTCCTCATTATAATAATTGATACGCAGAATAAAGGGGCGGGGCCTGGTTGAGTTAGTTAGTAGTGTGTTAAACTGGCGGTTATGGTAAGGGGCGGGGCATTTTTCAAACACACTCGAAACGCTCGACCAATCACAACACACTGATCCAGCCGACCAATCAGAGCACAGTGTGCTTTTCAGAAGGAGGGGCTTCATAGAGACAGGAATTAAACTATTAGATGTTTAAATAGTGACTCTGAACTCAAACACAATCTGGATCTCACATTTAAATTCACCATGAAATCAACATTGGCAATTCCTATATTTGTTTATGGAATATTGCAGTGTTTATTCTAAATAATTTATGGGTGCACATCATTATTGTGTTAATAATCATGAATCAGAATAACTTGCAGCATCTCTTCTCTGATGATGTGGGCGGGGCTATAACCTGTCAATCACATGAGATCAGCCAATAGCAAACCACAACCATCCAATCAATTCTACACAAACAAAATTAAGCCCCGCCCACATTTGTTCTTGTTCCAGAAGCGTTTCACTCAGATATACGACACAATAGAGAAGAAAACGTCCATTTCATGCAGACTTCAAATGCATTTGATTTTTCTCTTATTAGATTTCCACACATGCATTTCAATGATATCAGCTCCAGAATTACAGCACACTATGTAGTATGCAATAGTATAAAAAGAAGTATGCAACAATATTTCACTTTTTAAGCAAGTTTAAAGTAAAATTGCCTGAAGTCTAATAAAAAAAATGAGTCAAGAGAGAGATGTTAAAGTTCATTTGTGACAGAAAACGTAAGGTAAAGTTGAGCATATACACAATCTCTCACAGTGAGCGAGTGTAGACTGTAATACAGAGATGAGTATGCATACTGTGCACTGGAAGAAGAGGAGTGTTATCTCTACTCTCATTTAGACAGAAGTTCAGTTCCTCAGTCTTTCAAGCATCATCTTATAGTCTTTTAGATAAAGCATTCATTATGCATGTGTAAAAAATTGTTATGCATGATTCATTTGAAGCGTCTGATGTTGTGAAACTACATCATCGTCCTGATTGGCTCACGTGTTCGGGTTCAGCTCTCCCTGTCCTGACGCCCAGTCCTCAAGCTCCGCCTCTCCGCTGGTGATAATGGGTGGGTCCAGCGATAGGCCACGCCTCTTCCCAAACACACGCTCCTGCAGCTCGATGATGTCATGACGGATATCTGCCATCATCAATAACAGGAAGTCGAAGGACCCTGGCGGCCCCTGAAGACGACAGAGATTCAGTGTCTTTATTTTATTCATAATATTTCATAGTTTTTGACCAACAGCAGCGGCAGAATTATTAGTGTTGAAGTTTCAGGTTTGATTCTTTACTTCTTTGTGAATGAAAGTCACTGTGCAGGGTTATTACAGTTAACTACAACTAACATTAATACCATAAAAATAAAAATTAACATTTTGGCTACATGAAATAAAATAAAATATTTAAAAACATATATATTTAGCTAGCTTTGAAGGAAACATTTCTACATTAGTTAAAGTTGATGTGCTAAAATAACAAAAAAAAAAAAAAAAAAAAAAAAAAAAAATATATATATATATATATATATATATATATATATATATAATATATATATATATACACGATACACTGAAATAAACTAAAACTGAAATAAAATTAAATATATAAACGTAATAAAAATGTATTATAATAATATAAAACAACATATACACATTACAAAATTACTAAAACTTTAACAAAAATTAAAATAAAAACAAAAAATATAAAAATAAAAACTTATTCAAACTTATAAATAAAATTTATATTAATAAAAACTATAATAGTATCTCAATGATACTAAAATAACGCTCTAAGTGATCACGTCATCATTGCTGAATAATAATCTAATAAATTAATAAACTTTTTATAAACAATCTCTTATCTATAATATAATGGCTAGATTCTTTATTTAAATAATAATAATAATAATAAATAAATCATAAAATCATACATTTAAAAAATGACATAATAATAAAATCTTTAATCTTTTCAAATTTAAATGTTAAATTGCATAAAAAGTATAAAGTTCACAAATGATAAATAAGTTTAGTCAAGTGGTTTATAGTTCAGTGCTTCAGGCTCAGCTGATTATATGACTGCACTGTAAAAAAAAAGTTGGATTTACTTAAAAAGTAAGTTACCTGGTTGCCTTAAAATTTTTAGTTAATTGAAATTAAAACTTTGAGTTAATACAACAAAGGAGATTAGTTTAATAAATAAAAACTTAAAATAGTATGTTATCTGAACTACATTAATTATCTAAGTTGATTTGACAAAATATAAAAAGTTGTGATAACAAATCATGAAAATAATTTTTTACAGTGTGAGAACAATCAACACAGAGCTGCAGCACTAATATTTAATATTTTAATATATATTTAAAATAATAAATAATATTCCGTGTGGTGTGAAGAGCGTACCGGAGATCCTCTCGGTCCGGGAAAACCTCGGTCCCCCTGCAGAGAAAGATTCACACATCAACCACAGCACTCATTTCTTGTAATAAAATCATAATTATCATTAAAATGCCATCATAGTTCAATATGGTGTTAATTTGTTCACATAAAGCAAGACACGTGCCTTCTGTCCGTCTCTACCAGGCGCTCCCGGAGATCCCTGTACAAACACACGAGGAGATTAATATAGTTATCTTTAGACTAAGTTAAACCAAAAAATATTCAGACAACAGATTTCATTTTTAATGTTTTTCACTAGTGTGTGCAGGACATTATAGTTACCGTATTTTATGTAAGTGAGGAGAGCAAAATAAAGTAAACTGTGACATATTATACAAATATACAGTGACTACCAGTAACAATTATACAAATTTGGGACCAAAAATGATTCTGACACACTTTGAGCTGATGATGTTTTGCTGAAGTGTTTTTTCTTTAATAACTAATGCTCTTTTTACACACAGAGTCTGTGGTGGGGCGCAACGACCCAGTGTCAGAGGGTATGCAGCAACAATCTTTTGCGCTTCCTTTATTATTTCTTAATCAAATCTAGTAATTTAAAGGAAAATAAAATCAAATTAAAACATGAATTGAAAAAAAAATTTGCATAAAAAAATTTAAAAAGTGAAATAAAATAAGCTTTCTGGACAAAAAATTAATAAAATTAAGTATAATTTTAGGGCTTCGGGTCATTTTGACTCGCAGTGTCCAGAGGAGTCTACGTTTACCCGTAGTCGTACCTCATCGAGTAACTATGGTACGACAGTGAATGATTTTACTTAGTTTTTGAAAGTAAACATCTTTGAATATATATATTATGGCTTATAATATACATTACAATATATCTTATAATATATATAACCCCACTGGGTTGTGGTGGTTAACCTGCATTAAACAGCAAAACTCATTAGAGGACTAGCGCTATCGCTCGCTTCTCAGCACGGGACGGATACATTGTTGTCCCTCCTTTCGGTCAGCAGCAAACTATCAAAATAACTAACGTTAGGCGTATAGACACTTAAGGGTTAATTAAGAAGCATCTGGTGTTTGTGCTGAAGCTCGTGTGCGATCTGAGCGTGTGAGAGAGGCAGATGTACCAGCGGCCCGCGGCGGCCCGTGTGCGCGTGCTCCAGATGTGCTGCCGGCCCCGCTGGACCCGTGTCTCCTCTGGGCCCCTGGGGTCCCGACGGCCCCCGCACACCCTTCTCACCTCGATCGCCTGAAACACGACCAACATCAGCTAAAGAACGTCATTTCAGGTGTGCTGACATTTAAAACAAAATACTAAATTTAGAAATTGATATCATTTTTTTTTATGATTTTCCAAATTTAAATGTAGTTATTTTCAATGCCTCTGAATTTGCAACTATCAGAGACTCAGTAAATGCAGAAACAGTTAAGAAGATTGATTCAATCCAGTGAATCAGTTTGATTAATGAATCAGTTCTAATTGAATGCTGTGTGTGTGGTGTGTGTGTGTGTGTGTGTGTGTGTGTGTGTGTGTGTGTGTGTGTGTGTGTGTGTGTGTGTCTGTGTCTGTGTGTGTGTGTGTTGTGTTGTGTGTGTGTGTGTGTACCTGGCAGACCAGGGGGTCCTGGAGGTCCTGCTGGTCCAGTGACGGTGTGAATATCAGGATTTTTCCCAGTTCTCTCCTGAGCCGGATTGTGGCTGTTGTTTTCAGGACTGGGAGACGAACCCTATGCAGATGTGTTTAAGCTTATCAGCAGTGTGTGTGTGTGTGTGTGTGTGTGTGTGTGTGTGTGTGTGTGTGTGTGTGTGTGTGTGTGTGCGTGCGTGGTGTGTGTGTGTGATGTTTGTGAGAGAGAGAGATAGAGAAGAGAGTGTGTGTGTGTGTGTGTGTGTGTGTGTGTGTGTGTGTTGTGCGTGGTGCGTGCGTGTGCGTGCGTATGTTTGTGAGAGAGAGAGATAGAGAGAGAGTGTGTGTGTGTGTGTGTGTGTGTGTGTGCGTGCGTGCGTGGTGTGTGTGCGTGCGTGTGTATGTTTGTGAGAGAGAGAGATAGATGACATGTGTGTGTGTTTGCTGTACTGTGTTGAGGTGTGTGTGTCTCGTATTTTCAGTAGCTTTGAAGAGAGAAAAAAAAGAGTGTTTTTTTTGTGGTGTGTGTGTGTGTGTGTGTGTGTGTGTGTGTGTGTGTGTGTGTGTGCGTGCGTGCGTGCGTGTGTATGTTTGTGAGAGAGAGAGATAGAGAGAGTGTGTGTGTGTGTGTGTGTGTGTGTGTGTGTGTGTGTGTGTGTGTGTGTGTGTGTGTGTGTGTGTGTGTGTGTGTGTGTGCTTGTTTTTGTGATATATGAGGACACAAATGTGTATGATGACATGCATATTAAACTGGTATTACAACTTACACGTGAAATATGAGGACATTGCATGAGTCCTCATATTTCAAACAGCTTAAAAACATAAAAAAACAATGTTTTTTTTTTAAATGTTAAAATGCAGCATGTCTCCTGTAAGGGGTAGGTTTAGGGACAGGGGCAGTGTAGGGGGATAGAATATATAGTTTGTCAGTATAAAAGTCATTACGCCTATGGAAGTCCTCATAAATCACAAAAACAAACTTTTGGTGTGTGTGTGTGTGTGTGTGTGTGTGTGTGTGTGTTACCTGTGTGTGTCCCAGCAGGAGTGTGATCTCCAGTAAACTGCTCCTCATGTTCATGAAGTCTCGACAGCTGAGAGAACATGATCCAGACCTCATCTGAGTCTCAGACTTTACGGAGGAAATCACTGAGACACAGAGACACACACACACACACACACACACACACACACACACACAACACACACCACACACACACACACACACACACATATTAATATCAGGAGGAAATATAAGATATTATATGTCTTATGCTCACCAAGGTTGCATTTATTTGAGACACACACTGATGCTCACACACTCACACACACACACACACACACACACTTACAGTCACAGGAGCGCTGGTCGGTTGTCAGTGTGTATCCAGCATTACAGCTGCAACGGAAGCTTCCAGGAGTGTTTTCACACACGTGTTCACACACACTGCCGTTTGATTCTTCACACTCATCCACATCTGGACCACAGCAAGCACGCGAGAGAGAGAGAGAGATGAGATGTGTGTGTGTGTGTGTGTGTGTGTGTGTGTTGTGTGTGTGTCTGACTTCTGACCGATACAGTATGGATGCAGGTGTTGGCGATGTCTCTCTCGATGGAAGCGGTAACCATGGTAACACGTGCACAACACTCGACCGAAGTTATCCGTGCACTGTTGCTCACAGGGAGAGCCGGCACACACATCCAGACCTGCACACACACACACCGTCAAACACACCACACCATCAGAACACACACACACACCGTCAGAACAACACCAAGGAGAGCCGGCACACACACTCCAGACACACACACACACCGTCAGAACACACACACACGTCAGCGCACAACACCATCAAACACACATCCAGAACTGCACACACACACGTCAGAAACACACACCACACACACACACCGTCACACACACATCAGACCACACACACACGTCAGAAACACAACACACATCACACACACACCAGCCCGACACACACACACTGCAGAACACACACACACCACACACACACGTCCACACACACATCCAGACCTCACACACACACTGTCAGAAAACACACACACACACACACACACGTCCACCACACACATCCAGACCTGCACACACCAACTGTCAAAAACACACACACCAACTCACACACACCACACACCATCCAGACACAACACACACCAAAACACACACACACACACACACACAACAACACACACACACCACACACACACACACACACACACACACATCCGCACACACACACCAACAACACACACAACACACACACACACACACACACACACACACACACACACACACACACACACAAAACACACACACACACACACACACACACACACACACACACACCTACAACACACACACACACACACACACACCACACCACACACACACACAACACACACACACACCACACACACACACACACAACACACACACCACACAACACACACACACACACACACACACACACACACACACCACACACACACACACACACACACACACACCAATCCAGACCTGCACACACAGACACCATCAACACAACACACACACACACACACAAATAAATAAACCAATAAAAATAAACTAATAAATAAATACAAATAAATATGATAAAATAAATTAATGTAAATATATAAAAATAAAAAAAATGTAAACATGAATAAAAATAAACAAAGAATGAATGAATGATTTGACTAATCTGGTAATATTTTTTATTGTATATTCATTATTTCAGACATGCAGAACGAAGGATTGTTTTACAATTAAATAGACGAGCTGAAGATTTTACCTACTTTCTGGCACACACTGACCCAACACAAACCTGAAGCCTTCACAGCACTTCCTCCTGCAGACCACACACACACACACACACACACAACACCAACAAGCGCGTTTACTGCTCACGCTCAGAGAAATCACAGAAAATGGACGGCATACTTGCATGTGTATCAAGTTAGTACGTTAAAATACGCTTCAAATGAAGGGACTCTGACACAATCTGATTGTGTGTGTGTGTGTGTGTGTGTGTGTGTGTGTGTGTGTGTGTGTGTGTGTGATGAGGAGAGAAGAGATGAAGTGAGTGAGGAGAGAGAGAGGACTGAGAGCGTGTGTGTGTGTGAGTGTGAGTGTGTGAGTATGTGAGTGTGAGTGTGGTGAGAGTGGAGTGAGAGTGTGTGTGTGTGTGTGTGTGTGGTGTGGTGGTGTGTGTGTGTGTGTGTGTGCGTGTCGTGCATGCGTGTGTGGTGTGTTTTCTCAACACTCGTCCTGCAGAGACGGTCTTTCCTCTTTTCATCACTCTATCCATCATGCTCTCCCTCTCCTGTCATCATTTCTGTTTTTTCACACACGTCGTCTCTCTCTGTACACGGCTTTACTCTACAGTTGATATTGCGTTCACATACAGCGCAGGAATCACAACATCCTCATCAGAATCATTTACCACTTCAGACCAAATCAAACGATAAAAGCACAAGACGAGCTGTTTGTGTCGAGAACATGTCAGATCTGTTGCGGTGACCTTTGACCTCCTGACCTCTGCTGCTCCTTTAGGAGTCTGACCTCTCTCAACACACATCTCTCTAACTGAGTGACATCATAGACTTCTATTGTTGTTTAAATATCTGAATTTAATTACTTTAGAATGACCAAAACCCTAAAAGAAGAAAAATATATATATTATTCACTTAAGATTCATATATAAAATCATTTTACTTTTGAGGACGTCGTGTCACATTTAGCTCACTTCTGCTGGCAATCTTGTCCTCAAATAAACTTCAACAACTTCACACACGCATACGCACACACTCACTCACTCACACTCTCTCTCACACATACACACACACGATGTCGATGAGAAACCGTCTCTCGCACTCTCTCACACACACACACACACACACACACACACACACACACACACACACACACACACACACACACACACACACACACACACACACACACACACACACACACACACGGTGTCGATGAGAAACCGTCTCTCGCACTCTCTCTCACCACACACACACACACACACACACACACACACACAACACACGGTGTCGATGAGAAACCGTCTCTCGCACTCTCTCTCACACACACACACACACACACACACACACACCACACCCCCCCACACACACACACACACACACACACACAGTCGATGAGAAACCGTCCTCCGCACTCACACACACACACGTGTCGATGAGAAACCGTCTCTCGCACTCACACACACACACACGGTGTCGATGAGAAACCGTCTCTTACACTCTCACACACACACACACACCACACGGTGTCGATGAGAAACTCATTTTACTTTGATAAATAAATATTTTTCTATGTTTTTGAAAGAGTCTCTTCTGCTCATCAAGGCTGCATTTATTTAATAAAAACAGTATTTTATATAAATATATACAGTATTATATATTATATACTGTATATAATATATACAGTATTATATATTATTACAGTAAAATATTATTTTAATGTAAATCAGCTGTTTTCTATGTGAATATATAGTAAAGTGTAATTTATTCCTGTGATCAAAGCTGAATTTTCAGCATCATTATATATATATATATATATATATATATATATATATATATATATATATATATATATATATATATATATATATATATATATATAAAATTAATACTTTGTCCATCGTTACAGTAAAGACATTTATAATGTTACAAAAGATTCTATTTCAAATAATTTGGTTCTTTTGAACTTTCTATTAATAAAAGAATCCTAAAAAAATAAATTTATAACGGTTTCCACAAAAAAATGAACTGTTTTCAACACTGATAATAATCATAAATGTTTCTTGAGCATCAAATCATCATATTATAGTGATTTCTGAAGGATCATGTGACACTGAAGACTGGAGTAATGATGATAAATTCAGCTTTGATCACAGGAATAAATTACACTTTACTATATATTCACATAGAAAACAGATGATTTACATTAAAATAATATTTCACAATTTTTACTGTATTTTTGATCAAATAAATGCAGTCTTGGTGAGCAGAAGAGAGACTTAAAATATAAAAAAAATATACAAAAATATTATTTATTTCAAACTTTTGACTTGATTTAAAAATGTTTGTATTGTTTCAAAAAGCACACATGATCTGAGGATTCGCTCATTTCTGGGATGAATTACTCCAGTGAAAAACTGCGGTCTCTAGACGGGGTCGTCACACCAAACACACGAGTTTCTGTTTCTGTCTTCAGCTCTTTTCCACTTTGGACCAGATATATAAGACACAAACCACAATATTTCAGCATTTTGTGAAAGCAGGGTTGTGAAAGAGTTTTGCCTCTAGTACAGAGAGAGCAATGTTACTCTGAAACCGTCACAAAAGTCTCAAACTCATAACAGGTCATGAATATTACAAATGTTCTATACCTGCGGCAAACCCTGTAAATCAAGAAACCAGGCTGCAAAGTTCATCAATTATGAAAGAAATTCAATTCAACAATAAACAGAAGTAAGTTTCAAACAGGTATTCAACTTCAGCAGGTTCAAACTGCCATTGGTCAGTCAGACAGATAGCCCCGCCCCTAAACTCACTTGATTGGTTGAGTTAGAATCAGATCAGATCAATGTTTAAACAGCAGAAAACTACCAATGACTGACATACAGTGAAACTGAGAACTGACAGTGTTGTAACATCCAAGACAATGATAAATGTGACATGATGATGTATGAAGCGGGTATGAAGCGTGTATGATGATGATGTATGAAGCGTGTATGATGATGATGTATGAAGCGTGGATGATGATGATGTATGAAGCGTGTATGATGATGATGTATGAAGCATGTATGATGATGTATGAAGCGTGTATGATGATGATGTATGAAGCGTGTATGATGATGTATGAAGCGTGTATGATGATGTATGAAGCGTGTATGAATGATGTATGAAGCGTGTATGATGATGTATGAAGCGTGTATGATGATGTACGAAGCGTGTATGATGATGTAAAAGCGTGTATGATGATGATGTATGAAGCGTGTATGATGATGATGTATGAAGCGTGTATGATGATGTATGAAGCGTGTATGATGATGTATGAAGCGTGTATGATGATGTACAAAGCGTGTATGATGATGTATGAAGCGTGTATGAAGCGTGTATGATGATGTATGAAGCGTGTATGATGATGATGTATGAAGCGTGTATGATGATGATGTATGAAGCGTGTATGATGATGATGATGTATGATGATGTATGAAGCGTGTATGATGATGTACGAAGCGTGTATGATGATGTATGAAGAGTGTATGATGATGATGTATGAAGCGTGTATGATGATGATGTATGATGATGTATAAATGCGTGTATGATGATGTATGAAGCATGTATGATGATGTACGAAGCGTGTATGAATGATGTATGAAGAGTGTATGATGATGATGTATGAAGCATGTATGATGATGAATGTATGATGATGTATGAAGCGTGTATGATGATGTACGAAGCGTGTATGATGATGATGTATGAAGCGTGTATGATGATGATGTATGAAGCGTGTATGATGATGTATGAAGCGTGTATGATGATGTATGAAGCGTGTATGATGATGTACAAAGCGTGTATGATGATGTATGAAGCGTGTATGATGATGATGTATGAAGCATGTATGATGATGTACAAAGCGTGTATATGATGTATGAAGCGTATGATGATGTATGAAGCGTGTATGATATGATGATGATGAGGTATATGAAGCGTGTATGATGATGTATGAAGCGTGTATGATGATGTATGAAGCGTGTATGATGATGTAGAAGCGTGTATGATGATGTATGAAGCGTGTATATGATGATGTATGAAGCGTGTATGATGATGTAGAAGCGTGTATAGATGATGATGTATGAAGCGTGTATGATGATGATAGTATGAAGCGTGTATGATGATGTATGAAGCTGTTGATATGATGTAAAAGCGTGTATGATGATATGTATGAAGCGTGTATGATGATGAAGTATGAAGCTGTATGATGATGTAGAAAGCGTGTATAAGCATGATGATGTATGAAGCGTGTATGATGATGATGTATGAAGGTGTATGATGATGATGTATGAAGCATGTATGATGATGTATGAAGCGTGTATGAAGCGTGTATGATGATGATGTATGAAGCATGTATGATGATGATGTATGAAGCGTGTATGATGATGATGTATGAAGCGTGTATGATGATGATGTATGACGTATGATGATGTATGAAGCGTGTATGATGATGTATGAAGCTGTATGATGATGTATGAAGCGTGTATGATGATGATGTATGAAGCTGTATGATGATGATGTATGATGATGTATG
Source organism: Chrosomus eos (assembly GCA_036326025.1). Taxonomy (NCBI): domain Eukaryota; kingdom Metazoa; phylum Chordata; class Actinopteri; order Cypriniformes; family Leuciscidae; genus Chrosomus; species Chrosomus eos. The sequence goes on along the minus strand of CM070824.1, from coordinate 46,243,506 downwards.
AAGCGTGTATGATGATGTATGAAGCGTGTATAGATGATGATGTATGAAGCGTGTATGATGATGATGTATGAAGCGTGTATGATGATGAGTTATGATGATGTATGAAGCGTGTATGATGATGTATGAAGCGTGTATAATGATGATGTATGAAGCGTGTATAGATGATGATGTATGAAGCGTGTATGATGATGAATGTATGATGATGTATGAAGCGTGTATGATGATGATGTATGAAGCGTGTATGATGATGATGTATGAAGCGTGTATGAATGGATGTATGATGATGTATAAAGCGTGTATGATGATGTATGAAGCGTGTATATGATGATGTATGAAGCGTGTATGATAGCGTGTATGAAGCGTGTATGATGATGTATGAAGCGTGTATGATGATGGTGTATGAAGCGTGTATGATGATGTATGAAGCGTGTATGATGATGATGTATGAAGCGTGTATATGATGATGTATGAAGCGTGTATGATGATGATGTATGAAGCGTGTATGAAGCGTGTATAAAGATGTATAAGCGTGTATGATGATGATGTATGAAGCGTGTATGATGAGTATGAATGTATGATGATGTATGAAGCGTGTATGATGATGTATGAGCGTGTATGAAGCGTGTATGAAGCATGTATGATGATGTATGAAGCGTGTATGATGATGATGTATGATGTATGAAGCATGTATGAAGCGTGTATGAAGCGTGTAATGATGATGTATGAAGCGTGTATGAAGCGTGTATGATGTATGAAGCGTGTATGAAGCGTGTATGATGATGTATGAAGCGTGTATGATGATGATGTATGAAGCGTGTATGATGACGTATGATATGTATGATGAATGTATGAAGGAGCGTGTATGATGATGATTATGAAGCGTGTATGAATGAATGTGAAGGTGATGATTATGTAGAAGCGTTATGATATAGTATGAAGATGATATTATGATGTAAGTACTGTAATATGTATGAAGCTTATGATGATGTATGAACTGTATATGATGATGTATGAAGCGTGTAATGATGATGTATGAACGTATGATAATGATAGCTGTATGAGAAGTATGAGTGTATAGTATGAGATGATTATGAAGCGTGTATGATAGATGTAGAACTGTATGATGATGTATGAAGCGGTAGATAGTGTATGAAGCGGTGAAGATGTAGAAGCGTGTATATGATGATGTATGAGCGTGTATGATGGTATTATGATGATGTATAAAGCGTGTATGATGATGTATGAAGCGTGTATGATGATGATGTATGAAGCGTGTATGATGATGTATGAAGCGTGTATGATGATGATGTATGAAGCGTGTAGATGATGATGTATGAAGCGTGTATGATGATGTATGAAGCGTGTATGATGATGTATGAAGCGTGTATGAAGCGTGTATGAAGCGTGTATGATGATGTATGAAGCGTGTATGATGATGTATGAAGCGTGTATGATGATGTATGAAGCGTATGAGCGTGTATGATGATGTATGAAGCGTGTATGAAGCGTGTATGAATTATGTATGATGCGTGTATGATTATGTATGATGATGTATGAAGCGTGTATGATGTGTATGATGCGTGTATGATGCGTGTATGATGTTGTATGAAGCGTGTAGAAGCGTGTATGATGTATGAAGCGTGTATGATGATGTATGATGATGTATGAAGCGTGTATGATGCGTGTATGAAGCATGTATAAAGCGTGTATGAATTATGTATGAAGCGTGTATGATGATGTATGATGATGTATGAAGCGTGTATGATGCGTGTATGAAGCATGTATAAAGCGTATATGAATTATGTATGAAGCGTGTATGATGTATGAAGCGTGTATGAAGCGTGTATGAATTATGTATGATGCGTGTATATTATGTATGATTATGTATGATGATGTATGAAGCGTGTATGATGTATGAAGCGTGTAAGATGCGTGTATGAAGCGTGTATGAAGCGTGTATAAATTATGTATGATGTATGAAGCGTGTATGATGATGTATGAAGCGTGTATGAAGCGTGTATGCCAGTGTAAAATTTCTAGGACAGGAGAGATGTGATCTCTCTTTTTTGTACCAGTCAGAAGTCTTGCTGCAGCATTTTGAACAACTTGCAAGCGAGTGATTGTAGATTGAGGCAGACCACAGTACAGGGAATTACAGTAGTCTAGTCGTGATGTAATGAAGGCATGCATTACGGTCTCTAAATCTTTTGGGGACAAGAACTGTTTTACTTTTGCGATAGATCTCAATTGAAAGAAACTGCCTTTTACCACTGAGCTGACTTGTTTTTCAAAGTTAAGTGCCGAATCGAATGTAAATCCAAGATTCCTTACATGCGGTCGAACACTGATGGGGAAGGAACCGAAATTAAAAGTAGAGTATGAAGCGTGTAAGAAGAGTGTATGAAGCGTGTAAGAAGAGTTTATGAAGCGTGTAAGAAGAGTGTATGAAGCGTGTAAGAAGAGTTTATGAAGCGTGTAAGAAGAGTTTATGAAGCGTGTAAGAAGAGTGTATGAAGCGTGTATGATGCTGTATGAAGCTTTATGAAGCTTTATGAAGCATGTATGAAGCGTGTACGAAGCGTGAATGAAGCGTGTAAGAAGAGTGTATGAAGAGTGTATGAAGAGTGTAAGAAGAGTGTATGAAGCGTGTATGAAGCGTGTAAGAAGAGTGTATGAAGCGTGTAAGAAGATGTATGAAGCGTGTATGAAGCGTGTAAGAAGAGTGTATGAAGCGTGTAAGAAGAGTGTAGGAAGCGTGTATGAAGCGTGTAAGAAGAGTGTATGAAGCGTGTATGAAGCGTGTATGAAGCGTGTATGAAGCGTGTAAGAAGAGTGTATGAAGCGTGTATGAAGCGTGTAAGAAGAGTGTATGAAGCGTGTATGAAGCGTGTATGAAGGGTGTAAAAAGAGTGTATGAAGCGTGTATGAAGGGTGTAAGAAGAGTGTATGAAGCGTGTATGAAGTGTGTAAAAAGAGTGTATGAAGCGTGTATGAAGCGTGTAAGAAGAGTGTAGGAAGCGTGTATGAAGCGTGTATGAAGGGTGTAATAAGAGTGTAGGAAGCGTGTATGAAGCGTGTATGAAGGGTGTAATAAGAGTGTATGAAGCGTGTATGAAGCATGTATGAAGGGTGTAATAAGAGTGTATGAAGCATGTATGAAGCGTGTAAGAAGAGTGTAGGAAGCGTGTATGAAGCGTGTATGAAGGGTGTAATAAGAGTGTATGAAGCGTGTATGAAGCGTGTATGAAGGGTGTAATAAGAGTGTATGAAGCGTGTATGAAGGGTGTAATAAGAGTGTAGGAAGCGTGTATGAAGCGTGTATGAAGGGTGTAATAAGAGTGTAGGAAGCGTGTATGAAGCGTGTATGAAGGGTGTAATAAGAGTGTATGAAGCGTGTATGAAGCGTGTATGAAGGGTGTAATAAGGGTGTATGAAGCGTGTATGAAACATGTATGAAGGGTGTAATAAGAGTGTATGAAGCGTGTATGAAGTTTGTATGATGCTGTATGAAGCATGTATGAAGGGTGTAAGAAGAGTGTATGAAGCGTGTATGAAGCGTGTAAGAAGAGTGTATGAAGCGTGTAAGAAGAGTGTAAGAAGAGTGTAGGAAGAGTGTATGAAGCGTGTATGAAGGGTGTAATAAGAGTGTATGAAGCGTGTATGAAGCATGTATGAAGGGTGTAATAAGAGTGTATGAAGCGTGTATGAAGTTTGTATGATGCTGTATGAAGCATGTATGAAGCGTGTAAGAAGAGTGTAGGAAGAGTGTATGAAGCGTGTATGAAGGGTGTAATAAGAGTGTATGAAGCGTGTATGAAGCATGTATGAAGGGTGTAATAAGAGTGTATGAAGCGTGTATGAAGTTTGTATGATGCTGTATGAAGCATGTATGAAGCGTGTAAGAAGAGTGTAGGAAGCGTGTATGAAGCGTGTATGAAGGGTGTAATAAGAGTGTAGGAAGCGTGTATGAAGCGTGTATGAAGGGTGTAATAAGAGTGTATGAAGCGTGTATGAAGCATGTATGAAGGGTGTAATAAGAGTGTATGAAGCGTGTATGAAGCGTGTAAGAAGAGTGTAGGAAGCGTGTATGAAGCGTGTATGAAGGGTGTAATAAGAGTGTATGAAGCGTGTATGAAGCGTGTATGAAGGGTGTAATAAGAGTGTATGAAGCGTGTATGAAGGGTGTAATAAGAGTGTAGGAAGCGTGTATGAAGCATGTATGAAGGGTGTAATAAGAGTGTAGGAAGCGTGTATGAAGCGTGTATGAAGGGTGTAATAAGAGTGTATGAAGCGTGTATGAAGCGTGTATGAAGGGTGTAATAAGGGTGTATGAAGCGTGTATGAAGCATGTATGAAGGGTGTAATAAGAGTGTATGAAGCGTGTATGAAGTTTGTATGATGCTGTATGAAGCATGTATGAAGGGTGTAAGAAGAGTGTATGAACCGTGTATGAAGCGTGTAAGAAGAGTGTATGAAGCGTGTAAGAAGAGTGTAAGAAGAGTGTAGGAAGAGTGTATGAAGCGTGTATGAAGGGTGTAATAAGAGTGTATGAAGCGTGTATGAAGCATGTATGAAGGGTGTAATAAGAGTGTATGAAGCGTGTATGAAGTTTGTATGATGCTGTATGAAGCATGTATGAAGCGTGTAAGAAGAGTGTATGAAGCTTGTATGAAGCGTTTATGAAGCGTGTAAGAAGAGTGTATGAAGCGTGTAAGAAGAGTGTATGAAGCGTGTATGAAGCGTGTATAAAGCGTGTATGATGCTGTATGATGCGTGTATGAAGCGTATATAATGCTGTATGATGCGTGTATGAAGCGTATATAATGCTGTATGAAGCGTGTATGAAGCGTATATAATGCTGTATGAAGCGTGTATGAAGCGTGTATGAAGCGTATATAATGCTGTAATGATGCTTTATGAAGCGTGTATGAAGCGTATATAATGCTGTATGATGCTGTATGAAGCGTGTATGAAGCGTATATAATGCTGTATGAAGCGTGTATGAAGCGTATATAATGCTGTATGATGCTGTATGAAGCGTGTATGAAGCGTGTATGAAGCGTATATAATGCTGTATGAAGCGTGTATGAAGCGTATATAATGCTGTATGAAGCGTGTATGAAGCGTGTATGAAGCGTATATAATGCTGTATGAAGCGTGTATGAAGCGTATATAATGCTGTATGAAAACTGTATGATGCGTGTATAGGGTTGCCACCTGTCCCGGTTTTACCGGGATTGTCCTTCTTTTTAATAACCTGTCCCGGGAAATTTATGCACTCTCCCGGGACACTGAATGTCCCGGTTTTCGAAAGCTACGTGAATATGTATGTTCAAAACGTGTTGCGCGCCGCGCGCACGGCAAATGAGAGACCTTGCGTGTGTGCGCTAGTGTGCGTGTCTCAAGAAGCGCGCGCCCCTAAAAGACTTGCATGCGCATGTAAACATGGGCTCTGACATGTAATGACGTAGAGTTGGCTCATTGGTCGCACGTCAGAGGCGCCCGCGCTATTGGATGTCAGTGTCCGCAGAGCAGCCTATGCGCGAGCCAGACGCTCTGCAGAAGATATACACACGGCTGTGCAGCTGCAAATGCGTTTGTTTTACAGGCTTCAGTAAATCGAGTAAACTGAGACATTTGTAGGCTATGATAAGAAAAACTACTACATTAAAAATATAATTTTTTGCACTGGAAAGAACATTCTAGAAGTCTAATTCTATTGAATGAGTTTGCACAAGGCTACAGAAAACTGATGTGTTTATTTTTCTTCAAATGCAGTAAGCCGATGATTTTTGAATGTTAAATGTTGTATTTGTTTAAGTTAAAAATAAAATGTATTATGAACTAAACAAATACATGGTTAATGTTTGGCAAAATGATCATGATAGCCTTTATATATCTGAGTGGTAAAAGTCTTGTATATTGATTAAGGCTACTTTGCTATTAATTTATGTGCAACTTGTAAAAATATATATAATGCAACTTTGCCTAATAAGTTGCATTATAATGTGCTATAAAATGTAAGAATTTCAGGGGTTATGTTTCAAAAAATTTCTTCCGTGGGGGCGCATTGCTTTTATTGATATCTTTTTATCAGACATAGGTGGCAACCCTATGCGTGTATGAAGCGTGTAACAGTGACGTGTACCTGAGACAGATGTTTCTCTGACCTCCAGCTCTCAAACACGGATACTCCACCATCAGCATCTTATTCTCTGGACAATCCTGTCTGCAAGAGACAGAGAGATCCCCGAAAGAAACACACACACAAATCAAATGCTTTTATTTTGCAACTTACCATTGTATAATGATTGTCTTTATTCTGATGTAAACACAAGACATGCACATCAGAGAAAAGCAGGTTGTAAAACGAATGACAGAAAATTGAGAATCACAAGAGCAGCTTTACTGATGGAAAGACTTTCACTGCCATCAAAGCATTTTTGTGAGTATTAATGTCACTCATAATAATGAAATGATACTTGAACTTAAGAATCAAATCATTTCTCTTTAAATCAACTTGGATCAGTAACACTTTACAATCACACTAACAATGAACAATACTTTTTCAGCAATAGCCTAATTAATCTCAACATTTACTAAAACATTATTAAAATCAAAAGTTGTATCTGTTGAAACTACATGAACGTCTATTCATCCATTCAACATTTTTATTAACTAATATTAATAAATGCTGTAAGAATATATTGCTCATGAATGCAAATGTAAAGTGTTAACGCTGAGATGATGTATGCACAGATGACCTGGGCTCAGATGAGAAACAGATGCACAAACACTCACTGCGAGGCGTCAGACGCGTCCACGCCGCGCGTCCACAGAAACACGCACACGACGCCAAATGTTACGCGCGAAAGTCGCGTCATTTCCTTCCCGGATTCAATGTCAGGATGATCCCACGCGTCCCACAAAACTAAAGAACTTAATCACATGAAGGAAAAAAAAAGATAAATTCAGTGTGTCATCTCTCAGCCGTGAGCGCGCGCACACACACTTCAGCACAGAACACGACAGATGAAGCCCCGCCTCCTTCACACACCTTAACACTGTGTAACTCATGAATAATTCAGTGCCTAACTTTAATTGATATATATTGTGTATATATTATTTAGCTACTTCAGTATTGCGTGATACTATTTCAAAGTGATTTCAGTCATTTTGACTGATAATAAAATTTTATTTAGCCTACCTGTGAAAACAAACCTGGAAGGAGATGTGAGGATTTGGGAGAAAAAAAGATTATTCGGTCATTCCAGTGAATTATTAATGGCAATTTAATCGTTGAGAACAGACCACAAGTGTGCAGTATATGTTGATGTTTTTCATATTATTACAGCAGAATGCAAAAGGAAAAAAGAAAATAATCACGAGGAAAAGAATGCAGTGACTGAAAAGAGCTCTTGGACAATCTTGTTATAGCGTTAAAATACCAAGTGTTACGCTATTCTCATGTTATTCTTAAATACAATATGAAAGAAAACTGATAGCTCATCGGATACGCTTTATTTGTAGGGCAAGCTTATGATTTGAAAATTATTAATTTTTGTGTTTTTGAATGGAAGTGCTACTCATAATTCAAAACGCAGTAAACTCGTCAGGAATAAGGTGGATAAAGATGCATGCATTTTTTTTTATTAGCCTACATGTTATTTTTCTTTCACAAAACCAGTCGTGTACTGTAAGGTTAATGTAGTACATACCAATTATTGATTTTTTTTTTCATGTGTGAAATGTGTAATCTGTATTCTGATAATAATTTTAAAAATCAGCATCACAAAAATAAGATCACAAATATAAATATTTTCCTCACTATAAAAATTTGAAGTTATTAGAACCTGACCTTAATCATCTGTTATGTTTGCTAATTATACTGCTATATTAAAACATTTTTTTTTTACTTAATTAAAATCCATTAAATGACAAATAATTTTCGTGTGTTTAATGTTGGTGAGTAAGTCAGCTATTTATTATTACAATTCATGTTTAAGATTGAAATTGTTCCTTTAAATGTATCAAATTCACATTCATCTTGGATCATTTTCAAGATGAATTTTCAAGCAAACTGATTAAATATCAAGTTAATGGACATAAAATATTTACCCCCTTTGGAAACATAAAATAAATATGAAATAGAGATGCACATTATAAATGCTGTCATGTTTCAGTGTATGAGGTTAAAGACTCATGAGGATTCAGTTCACTTTAGTTTTTCATTGTAAAAATGCTTGTTTGGTTATTGTTTTTGGTTATTCTTCAGTGAGTTATGATCCAGTCAGATATTGTTCTCATAACCGTCACACACATGCTTCTGCCATGACTAATGAATGTTTTTGAGAATAACCACCCAAACCTCCACACACACACTACACTCACTCACACTCACACTCACACTCACTCACACTCACACTCACACTCACACTCACACTCACACTCACACTCACACTCACACACACTCACACTTTCCCACCGTAAAAACCATTTAGTAAAAATCGCAATTATAACCACAGACTGTTTATTCCTGCTGAACCGCACTCTTCCCACGGGATCCGAAGGGTTTCTGTTATGATGAATGTGATTCTAGCTGAGCTTTACGGAAAATATATATTTACACTATATTTCCATAGTCCACTTTAGACATAGTAACTTTGCAAATACAGGTCAAATAACTCTCGTTAGAACAACATCAAAAAACATGAAAACAGTTTGAAAAAGACTGATTTTTCCTCACATAATATTCTATAATCACTTGATAACTGATCTGTTTAAATGCTCTTGTACATTTATCTCACACACACACACACACCACACACACACACACACACACACACACACACACACACACACACACAACACACACAGATTCATATTCACAGAAAACATTTGTGTGCGCTTTGTACGGATTTAACTCTGTTAATATGAAAGTTGTTTGTATGCTTGTTTCCACATCAACAGAAGCAGAACATCTGCATTTAACACAGAAATCTGTGAATTTACAGTCTTTCACAAAAAGTCCCACAAAATTCAGAAAACACCAATAAAAACATTAATTGGGCCACAAATGAACTTCCAAAGAATTTACAGAGAATTTAATAGATTAAGTCACAGAGGAAGAGAAAAATCCCAGTCTTTTCAAATTAAATGAGGAGAATTCATTAGTTTTATTGTGATAAACAGATTTCTGTTTTCCAGTAAAGGATTTGCAGCATCTATTATTCATTCCTCTATCAAAAAGAGTATTAAAGTTGAGTTTGTGCTTAAAACAATATCTAATATCTGTCACTGGAATCAGAAAAATCAACTTTATATTTCAAACAATATTTCTGACTCAATTGGCATTTCATGTTGATGCATTTTCCAGTAAACACGACCTAACATCTCAGTCATTCTGCTTCTTGATTTATGAATGTTTGTATATTTGTGCTGTAACGACAGAAACACTGAGGAAGATCATCGTGTTTGACTGTATTTGTTCACTAATGAAGTGTTTAACGAGTCGTGTTTATGCGTGTGAACGAGCAGAAGCTGATAATCATGAACTGATGCGGTCGAGGATTTACATGTTCATCTCAACTATAACTGTTCATATCACAGACAATATCCACTACACGTGTGTGTGCGTGTGCGTGTGCGTGTGTGTGTGTGTGCGTGTGAAACAACCACAGTGCAGTGATGTCAGCGATCTGCAGAGGGCGCTAAAACATCTTCCCTTCATCCTGTGTTAACCAGAGGAACGTGTGTGTGTTGCTGACATCACTACACTGTGGTTGTTTCTCACACACACACACACACACACACACACACACACACACACACACACACACACACACACACACACACACACACACACACACACACACACACACACACACACACACACACACACACACACACACACACACACACACACACACACAGGTCACAAAAACACCCGAATACACACTTACGTTCTGCTGATAATGTGATTTACTCATCGTGTTCATCTTCACATCCATCATGACACACACTGCCTCTGAAAGGAGAAAACTCAAAATATGCACTATGAGCATTCATAATTCTGTGTATTATATTATATATATGTGTTATATTATAGTGATTTCTGAAGGATCATGTGACACTGAAGACTGGAGTAATGATGATAAATTCAGCTTTGATCACAGGAATAAATTACACTTTACTATATATTCACATAGAAAACAGCTGATTTATATTAGAATAATATTTCACAGTTTTTACTGTATTTTTTATGAAATAAATGCAGTCTTGGTGAGCAGAAAAGACTCTTTAAAAACAGTTTTTGTTGTTGAATCATAAACTTTTGAATCACAGTGTATATGTACATGTTAAAATGACACATTTTAAAAGGTTTTGTTTTGATCTGAATGGACTTCTGTTTTGTGGGAGGGAATATTTCACTGGAAATAAAAATGATCCAGAAACAGAAGTTGAAGGAAAACTCCACAAACCCCAGAGAACTGCGAGGAAACACCGGAGAATTTCTAAATCGTGTGTATTTTTTTACAGTCTATGTTATTTACATGGTTATTTACCATAACATAGAGTCATAGACTGTAAGGTGTAATTTCTGACCGTGACCTCTGACCTCTGGAGTGCAGGAATGATGGGACATTGATCTCTGAACTAGAGGAGAATGAGAACAAGTGAATCACTGATGAGAGAATGTAAACTTTCACAGGAAATATTCATATTTTTATAAATATCAGACCTCTCTCTCTCTCTCTCTCTCTCTCTCTCTCTCTCTCTCTCTCTCTCTCTCTCTCTCTCTCTCTCTCTCTCTCTCTCTCTCTCTCTCTCTCTCTCTCTCTCACACGCACACACACACACGCACACAGGGCCCTATTTTAACGATCTGAAACGCAAGTGTCAAAGCGCAAAGCACAAGTAACTTTGTGGGCGGATCCCGGCGCTGTTGCTATTTTCCCGGCGGGATAAATGCCTCTTGCGCCTGGCGCAAATCTAAAAGAGGTTGGTCTGAAGTAGCTTCATTATTCATAGGTGTGGTTTGGGCGTAACGTGAAATAAACCAATCAGAGCGTTATCCAACATACCCTTTAAGAGCAGGTGCGCATGTTGCATGGCGGATTGTTATTATTATGGCGCATTTACCAGGAGCGCTTCAGAATCGGTTCACAGCCGAGGAGACCGATGTTCTCGTCAGGGCCGTAAAAGAAAGAGAAGTGACAGTGGGGATGGACAAACCCACCCAAATCAATAGAAAAAAAAATGAGAAAGCTCAACTTAACTGGTAAGTTAAAGAGTAAGGTTTTTAATGTACTTACATTATGGTAAAGGTGATTTCGCAGTCTTCAGATTTTTTTTTCCTGGTTATTGAAGGACAAACTAATTTGTCAGATGTCCTTATATACATATGTGTCTTGCCACTATTGGGCAAACAGGTCTGATCCGTCATTACTACAATTTGCCTGAAAAATTTGGGTAAATGTGTAAGCTAGATTTATGCCTTCGGCGCAAACATTCCCTAGTGCTATTTTGCAGTTCCAGAAAACAATTCCGCCACTGACCAGAAAAAAAACTAGTCTAAAGTCAGTGGCGCGTTGTTCATAATGCTATTTTAAGTGCGCATGCTTGGCCATAATGTAGCGGGTGCACAATACGCGCACACACTTTGATTCTCACATCAACACAGATGCAGCAGTTTTTATTTTTGCAAATCATACATTATAACAAGGAAATATATTACCATACGAGGGAAATCATTGTGGTGTCCATTAAGATGTGAAAAAATACCCAGCTAACAATTTATGGTTCCCAGAATGTTCGGTTGTGGTAACGTAAAAAAATAAAAAATAAAAAATTGTATGAGTGACGTACACACGAGAGAGATCACTTCCAGTGCTTTCTGGAAAAGACCGAAGCGCCTGCGCCCTCAGATCACTTGGACGTGGCTGTGTTTACAAGAGGTAAAAACCATATAAATACTGTTCGTTTTCTCACACAAACCGCTCGTTTCTTGTCTTAGGCCATCAATGTGTACTTACATTTACGAGTCATTAAATCATGTTTAATTTGGACTTCTCTGTGTATGCTCTTTGAGGTGGACCCCATAGACCTGTATTATATGACTGACAGACGAGAACGGTTTGACCTAAAAATATCAAAATTGAAAATACTGTGGACACAAAGACACCTACATCTTGGATGCCCTTGAGGTCAGCTAAAACATATCAAAAATTAATTTCAAAGTGAACTATCCCTTTAACAGTACAAAATCCTAATGCGGTGTCTAAACACAAACCATTAATGTTGAGTAAAAACGTCTTGCATCCAGAGGGGGGCAGTGTAGTGCGACTTCATTTGATTGTGTTCAATCTGCTTAAATATATGTAAAATGTTTGATTACATGATTGATTTGTGTTGCATTAACTGAAACTGGGCGGTGCTTGTTAGTTCCCAGCATGCTTTGCATATGGTTGAATTAAGAGAGAACAAATGTTAAAACTAAGTGTTATTTTATGTTTTTTTGGAGAAAATGAGAAAAGGGGAAGATTTGATAGTGTGTAATGTTCAATTACATTGGAATTATTAAACCATTTAAATTACAGTGGGTCACCATTGTGGAGCATTGTGTTTGACTGTGGACTGATTTAATTATTTTCAATTTCTTTTTTTTGAACAAGCATGCTAATCTTAGCATTTAAGATGCTAATGTGTGCTACTGCTAGCAAATAGCTAGCTATAGTCTATCGTTTTAATTATGTGTTACTAAAATAAATTAAATATTAATGGTTTAATGAATATAAATAATACCTGAATCGTGTCAGGAAGCCTTTAAAAATTAAAGTTGAGACTACTTTAATTGGGTCACTTAAAATGACCATGATGTTGAAGTTACATGAACAAATTATGTTGTCACTTTTATGTCTGTATACCGGACTATGGTGAAGTTATATACGCTGCCGTTACAAAGTTTGGGGTCAATACAATAAAAAAAGAAAAGAAAAAGAAATTAATACTTTTCTTTAGAAAGGACGCATTAAATTGATCAAAAGTGACAGTAAAAGACATTTATAATAATGCAAAATATTTATTTTTTAATTAAATGCTTTTCTCTTGAACTTTCAAAGAATCCTGAAAAAAAAACGAATCACGGTTTGTACAAAAATATGAAGCAGGAAAACTGTTTTCAACTGATAATAATCATAAATGTTTCTTGAATCAAATCATCATATTATAGTGATTTCTGTAGGATCATGTGAAGACTGGAGTAATGATGCTAAAAATATAGAAAACTGTTGATTTACATTGGGTTTGTTTTGTATTTTTAATCAAATAAACACAGCCTTGGTGAGCAGAAGAGACTCTTTTAAAAAAATTCAAAATCTCGCCGACCCCAAACTTGTGAACAGCAGTGTATGCATCTTCCGTGTTTACATGCTTTAGATACGGTTTCTGGTGCACTGAACACATCTTAAAACCCTCACTCATCATCATCACTGTGTGTTGTATGCTCTGCTGTGTTGTCCATTCAAAAGACAAAAACACTGGCATGTTTTTATTTATAAATCTATCCTGGGTCTTTCCTTCATATCTCTGTACATACAGTCATGGTCAGAATGAATGGCACCCCTGGTAAATATGATCAAAACTGTCTGTAAAAAATATATCTGCATTGTTTATCCTTTTGATCTTTCATTCAAAAAATTAGCAAAATTCTAACCTTGGCCATATTGCCCATCTCCAAGTCATTTATTTCCAGTGACACCTGTAAAGTCAAGCGTAGTGTTTGGTCACACACCACCAGGTGTCACTGTGGCCTCAAAGCTTCAGCACTGCCACTCTGAGCTCGATTGCTATGTCTGAGGTAAACACGCCCCCCTCATTAGCATACAGAGCAATACATGTATAAATAAATAAATAAATGTACATGTAACCCTCTTCATCTATGTGCTCCCTCAAATGTCTCTGCGTTGTGTTTGGATGATGATTGAATGAGGAGGACACAGATATCGTCACTGTAGTGAAGCTTTATTATCTGCATCAGCCACTTAAGGAAAATAGAACTGTTAGTAACCAATATCAAAAAATAAAAATGCATACAAAACTATAAAACAAAACAGCATAGCCTTAGCTGCAGTTATATTAACTCTTAAATCACGGAGTTCACAAAGATTGGAAAAATAACTTTCCGCATATGACAATTAATGTCAAATGTCACATACATCCAAAATACAAAGAACAAACCCCAAAATACTCAGACAAACGTTAAACATACAATACACAGAAAAATATACCCCTTCACATGGAATTTACAACCCATTAAATAATATCAGAAATACAAAAGCATCCATCACAAATAACTGCACATATATGTTAGTTAACATCTTTAACAGTAATACATTTCTTCAAATAACATGGATGGCCAATAAAATTAAAGAAATTAAATAGATGTAAACTGAGAGCAGTGAAATCCCTCCTTACCATTTCACAAGGAAAATACAACTGAATTAAACAACAGCGCCACCCATGTGAAGAAGGGCTCACTCACACTCATAGAACACAGCGTGCCGAACCGAACCGAACCGAACCGGGCCGTGCCTTGCCGTGGAAAAGCGCCATGGAGAAACATTTTACATCTTTCCTACATATAAGTTAATACATAAATAAATGTAAAAATAAATAAATAGATGTAGACGTAAATGCATATATACATAAATAAAAGTGGAAATAAATAAATGAAAAAACTGAAAATATTAATGAAAATATATAATTATACATAAATAGGGAAATAAAAGTATAAATAGTCATTTATTTTTTTTATTTTATATTTCTTCGCGTACTTATTCATTTTTTATTTTTCGAGGTTTGGTCCTCCATAGTCGTCACACATTTTCCGAAATTAATTGAGAACATCAATCCCACTATCAAGTGGCCACACACACACACGCACCACACACCACACACACACACACACACACACACGGCTGAAAAAGATAATGAACTAAAACCACGCCTTCTAAAAAGGAAGTTTAACAGACGCTCTTTAACTCACTCAGTCTGTCAAAACTCGCTTGTTAAGATGGACTGGATGTGTTTCTGTGTGCTGTCGATATCATGGATTTCGTGTGTTTATTCAACAAAACTGCATTATGATGCTCGAGTGACGGTGAAAAACGAAGGTATGCGAACATTTACTTGTTATATTCTCAAAATCATCGTTCTGTGAAGAAACTAACCACACACACACATATATATATATATAGTGTGTGTGTGTGTGTGTGTGTGTGTAGTTAGTTTCTTCACAGAACGATGATTATATAAACATGCTATATTACAGTCGGTATGACAGGGCTGCAAACTTTTGAGTTCAGTTTGGAATGAGAATTATTAATTTAAATTACTTTTAAATAATATTAGGTACTATAATATAAAATATGGATAGTAACTGATTTTTTACAATTAATATTAGGTGTTTTTTATAATAACATCTTTTTCTAACGATATAAGAGTAAAAATAGAATGGATGTGTAATATACAATGCCTGTTTAGCAAAATGCTCCTCTCTAAAGTAATTTTTCTAGCTTACATGCTATATGGTCATTGAATGGCTTTTCTAAATGTGACATTACGTGACACTGTTTACAAGATGTGTTATTGTCGTTTTTCTGCGATTGAAACACTGATTACTTGAGATATGATTGATTTCAGTAAGTTGTGCTGTATCTTTCAACATTTCTAATGATTCATGTTTATTTAACGCTGTAACCATTACTACTAAAGATGAAGATCGGTTCAAAAGCCGGTGGAACTTCTATTCTGATAAAGAATATAGGCTAAACATATTTCAATATTTCAACATATAAGCAATTGCGTTAAAGTGAGAATTGCGAGTTTATATCTTGCAATTCTGACTTTTGCAATTCGGGACTTCATAACTACACCCTTGCCTCATTTAGAATTAGCGGTTTTATGAATATGCAAATGTGCCCCGCCTCCACGCACTCACAGCAGCTCAGAGATTCACTCGTTGACGATCTCACGTTGACTTAATTGGTTACAAGGTAGTTTGAGACGTCAGAAACTGTGTAGTTTGACTGTAAACTCTGTTCCCTTCTGAAAGGGAACTCGCACTGTTTCGATTTGACGCTATGGGGAACGATATACCAACGCCACCATGCTGAGGACAGCGCATGCCAAATTATGGCTGTGACAAAATGTCAAAAAATGGCAGTTTCACTGAACTGCCAAAACACTCCCCCTTCGGGTCACATACAGGCTTGTCAGAGACAGTATTCCCTACAGCATGCCCAAGCTACAAGATACAGTGAAGGCCTATTAAGGCCGCTCAAAGCAATAGTATGTTCCTGCACAACCGAGCTGCAGTTCAGGACCCAGTTTAGGACCGCAGTTTTCAGGACCAGGCCTTTTTGTGACAGGTGACCTATCGACTGGATATTTAAGTCTTGTTAAAAAAAAATAAAATAATAATATATATATAATTAATAATATATATTATATATTTAAAAACTGATCGACATGCTTAGAGCACCTTTAAAAAGGTCGGCAAGCGAGAACTTAGGCCCTGATTACTGAGACGATTCCGGTGAAACGTATATATTTTACGGATGTGCCTTTCGTTTAACATGGGTTAGAGGTTGGGTTAAAACGCAATAAAAGTGAAATCCACCCTCCAGAGTGGAAATCTTTTAAACACCGTCTAAAAGGGTAATAAAATCAAATTAGTCACGGTTTTTTTAAGGCCAATGTTAGTTTTATTTAATTTTTTATCACACATCCTTCATCCTGCAGCTCACTATATCGAGTTGTTCCGAGGCGGAGATTAAAATTAGATTAACTCCTCAGGGACTTCCCCTGAAAAAAAGCGCGATTTACAGTCTCCCTGTGTGATGATCCCCTGGACAGATACCTGTCGTTTTTTTTTTTTCAAAAGCCATGATTATCAATTTGTAGTAGTTTCTTTTTGAAGACAAAAACTCCTGATAGCTTAAGTTGTTGAATTGTGACATGATCCATGTCTCCCCATTACATACTTCCGGTCGCAAGAGTAGTGAGTCTAGTTCATGATTAATAAGTTCAGACACTCGTTCACAGGAGGGTTCCCATAGCGCAATCGATGCAGTGAAGTTGTGACGTAAAACACCAGATCGCGAAACACAGCGATTTCTTCGATGTCTTTGGTTTCACTGCAGATTTAACATATCAAGTTTTTTCCTTGCCTTAAATATCTTTATTAACGCGAGCACCAACGTTTTACTGCTCAATTTAGTCAAGACGGTTCTATATTATGCAATGAGCCCGCTCTCACTCACTCACTCACTAGAGATCCACTGGTTTGACGATCACACGTTGATCTGATTGGTTACAAGGTAGTTTGTGATGTCAGAAACACGGTAACGCTTCCTTTTTCGTCGTTATCCATGTACAGTATGTACTTATTTAGTAATACAATTACTGGGTAAATACTAGTACTAAACTTGAACCTATCCAACCCTACCCTGTTCCAATGTCTTACTTGATATTACCAGTACTTTCTAGGTAAGGGTATACCTTAAGTTCGTACTGTAAAAAGAAAGCGTTCCGAATCACCACGATTTCAAAGCGTTTGGTTCACGCTAGACTTTTAAGGAGAAATACCAGCAATGCTGTCGATTATGAATTTACACATGGTTTGGGGACTTTAAACTTTTAGGAAAACTTGCATATTGTGAAAATATGTTAACAGTGTTTTATATCCAAAATCTAATATTTAATAGTCAAATATTCAAAGCCTCAATTCATGTTCACAAAATTACGAAATTACCACAAACCACTCAGGGCTGTATTTCCCGAAGCCAACTATGATATGAACTCAACTAAACTTACAACCAAATTAGTTGGCTAATGATGCTCTTGGGAAACGCAACCCAGAGCTGATGTTGTGCATTAATAAACTGGATGCACACTTTTTGGATATTATATCTTTCTCTCTCTCTCTCTCTCTTTCAGGTATTACCAGGTTTTCTTTTGAAAACCAGTATAGTGGTTTGGTTAAGCTGGTCAGCACCTCTAGTAGCATCATCTGGGTTGGAAGAGACGAGACACTTTATTCCATCAAACCAACACAAGACTTCAGACCCAAACTGGTACCTCATATAGATGTATAAAACCAGCTGATCATTAGCCAAGTTTCCATCCACTTTTCAATCGAATTATCTCAGGTTCTGTAATAAACCTCATGTGAGTAAAGCTGGTGAAAGTGTGTTTCCATCCAACGGCTTTAAAGCGAATATAAACCTGTGTGTAATGACGTCACATGCTGTTTTGTGATCAAATTGGTATATCGCATTGATTTGAGACATTTTAAGGTGTTTCCATTCATTTTCGCACAACATTCAAGCAAACATTTGCGAACAAAGTTTTGCTAGACGAAATGGATCGCGCCGTAATAACGTTTCCATCAGCGTTTATCGCATAAGCCGTATATCCATCAAGATAAAATCCCATGAGACCGAACGCATTTCATTTGAGTCGATATTCATGAAATTCAATCGAGTTTTACTGTTTCCATAAGGCATTTTTCATTCCATATCACTTAAAAACCTGTGGATGGAAACATAGCTATTGTCTGCCAAAAGAGAAGAAAGATATTTGACTTTAAACGATTAGCCTATGCAAAAGCACATGCAAATGCTCTGATGAGAACCATTTAAAAAATTATATACATTCAAATACTTTTTCTCATTAAGAGTTTAATGCTTGAGGAACATGATCAGCAAGTTTGAAGGTTATATTTGTCTAGTTTGAAGGTTATGTTATTGCTTGTAATTTGATATGTTTACAGTAATATACTTTATCTGTTTGGATCCTTGTTTACTGTAGGTAAATGTGAGTCTCTGTAAGAATGAAAGCGAAGATTCAGACATTTCAGTAAGTATTAAGTATATTTTTTTTGTAATGCAATATTTAGATTTGTGATATTCAGGCTTCCTAGAGTATCAAACTTGACTGACTCTAATATCTACCAATCTGCTTATTACATTTTTTTGTTTTAAAGGTGCCCTAGAATGGTAGCCTGGCTAACACCAGACCCAATCTCGTTGAGACTTGGGTCTGGGAACCACATGCGCAATTTCTCGTATTTGAGGCGTGGTTTCAGAATGCCCGTCGCAGTTTATTGGGTGCTAAGAATGTCTATCAAATATGCCTGTACGTAGCTCATAGCCAATCGTTTCTATTATACCAGATGACGTATGTAGAGCAACAGAAATTAGACCAGGAAGAAGACGATGGGAAAGATCTTTTTTGTAAACAATGACGTTAAGTTTTTTATCAAAGAGCAGCTTCGCGTCTTCAGCCATGTTAAATCGATATAAACAAACTGTTTCCGTGTGTCGCAGATGTCGTCATCGTCTAGCTGCTCCCTCCCTGTTCTGTGATTGGTTCCCTAAATGAGGCGAAAAATCTGGCCATGGTATCCAGACTGCCTTTCAGCGTGAATTGAATCGCGCTGCGGGAAGGCAGTATGGGGAAACCCAGGCTACTAGAATGGGGTTATTTTATTATTTTATAATGTTGTGCTGAAGTGCTCAGATGTCAATCACACATCACTGTAACCAATTACATCCTATAAAATGTGGCATAATGTTATTTACCGGACCATACGATGATTAGAAACACCACAGGGTAAAATTTACCGATGGCTGTTTTTCAAATGTAGCCTATAACACATTATCAATCAAATTCTCCCAGTCATTGACTTTTACTAAAATTGTGTTATTTAGCCTACAATCCCGTTGTTAAAAATCTGACGACCCTGGATATTTCTGTTCTACTTATTTGTTTTCCCTCACCTTTTTCGCAATGTCTGTTATCGCCTCCGTGCTTTTCTGACAGTGTCGCGTATTTTTAAAATTGATTGACAGGCCTGGCTTGACGACAATTCAAATACTTGCATTTAGTCAAACATCCATCCACATGATGGCGCACTAGTTCTTCTTGGCAAACGGAGGGGTTGGTTTATGTGGAGCGAGCAACTGAGTAAATAAATGCGGAGGCAACCGTGCTTATGCTTATAGCCCATTGCACGTAGAAGCGCGGATTCGCTCTCTAACTTCGCTCTCTAACTAATTCGCTCTCTAAAAAGTGAGAGAACGGTGTCAGAGTTGTTTTAAATGCTGCAATTTTGTTAAATGCCCAACATAGTTTAAAAGAATTCGGGTCTTCTCGGGTCCATTTGGAAAAGGCATATTTATTTTAAATTACCCAAGACCCGAGGCCACTGATACCGAACCCGACCCGTGTCCGAGACACTCGTCAGAGTTTTGGACCCGAACCCGCTCGGGTCGGACCTCGGGTTTTCGGATCCAAGTGGACCCGTGAAGACCTCTACTCCACAGCCTGGAACATAACATTTATTTCCATGATCTGCCATTTTCCCTCTGATACTCGCTTGTTCCGATGGTTCGGCTGCGCAGTTCCGCCTGCATTGAGGGCTGGCATATGCAAATCTTTGGAGGCGTACATAATAATGATCCCCACTATTGCGTCACAGTCGGTATTATGTGGAGATTCGCCTGTTTTTCAGGGGTGTTTTTCAAAAACGAGATTTAAATAAGAAGGAGAAAACAATTGTAAAAATGTTGGCTAGAAGCTGATTTTGCCGGTTGATAACAGACCCACTACAGCGCGTCCGGTGAGAGACGTATATCGGAGATGATCAAGTATTCGGGAATAACCCATTTATTGTCACCACAACTCAGTACACTGAATAGCTTCAACTTTGCATGTGTGTGTGGTTTTCTATAAATAAAGATATAAGAAAAAGGTAAGTACAATTAACAATAACAAATAATAGTAGTCACAATAAACATAGTAACAGTAATCTTCACAATGAATATTAAATTACTATGATTAATACAGTACAATAGGAACAAATGTGCCATTATATGGAGAAGTGCACTGTTAAAAATGATTAATACTGAGCGGTTGAAATTCGAAACCTTTGCGCTGAGGAAAGAAATGGAGCCGCTCTATCTAGCACATTAGTGCGCATGCGCCCAAAGCGTGCTTTAACTCTAGAAGTGAGCAATATATATATTAAATAAACCATATAATGACTAAAAGGCACATCGATTATGTCTTCTAAATATAACAATGCAATACGTGAGGAAACTAGTATGTAAATATACACAGGAACATCTTTACAAGCTATTTCGTATTGTCACTCGCATACATTAACTTTTACACATGCGGGCCTATTCAAACGCTCATAAACTAAGTGGAGAACAATGTATAAACAGGCTTCTACTCACTTTACAGGCACGCACACAACTTTAGCAAAGGTAAACACTACACTAAAGTATAGCTTGCATCCGTCCGATTTCCCGATCGTCAGACTCAATTCAGTGGGCGGGAGCACTGACTTGCACGTCTTTTCCGCGGTGCTGATTGGTCCGCTGGACGGATGCTGTGACGAATGCGTCAATTTTGTCATATAACAAAGGAACGAAGACACTTGAATATAACACTAATAGTGGCCTTTTTTACAGCCGCCCCCAGATGTCCGTAAGGAAATATGTACAATAACAAAAGGCCTATAACCTATACCACTCAAATTAGCTCTAATCTGGTATGGCAGGCAATTGGATGAGGCGTGCAACTGGGCGTGTGTATGACCTCTCTCCTACTTTAATTTGAGCTGTTCTTACTCTGCTGTCCACTCCAGGGAATACCCTTGACACCTGGCCCACTGGCCAGAGGGCTCTTGGCAATTGGGGATCAACGATTAGGACAATGGTGCCAACCGGGATGTCAGATTTCTCATCCTGCCACTTCTGGCGGGTCTGAAGGCTTGGTAGGTAGAACCTGATGAAGCGCTTCCAGAATTGGTCGGCGAGGACTTGACTATGCCGCCATCTGCGTCGACTGATCAGTTCAGATTCCGGGTAAATCACAGGAGGAAGTGATGAATCTGGCCGCCCCATCAGAAGGGAATTTGGTGTGATGGGGTCAAGATCGGAAATATTGGATGAAGTGTAGCCCATTGGCTTGGAATTTAAGATCCCCTCGATCTCCACCAATATAGTGTACAGCACTTCGAATGTGACAGACTGGGCGCCAAGTGTTGTCATCAAGGCCTGTTTTAGGGATCGAATCTCTCTTTCCCAGCTGCCAC
Source organism: Chrosomus eos (assembly GCA_036326025.1). Classification (NCBI taxonomy): domain Eukaryota; kingdom Metazoa; phylum Chordata; class Actinopteri; order Cypriniformes; family Leuciscidae; genus Chrosomus; species Chrosomus eos. The sequence continues at coordinate 46,221,338 of CM070824.1, read as the reverse complement.
CAAAGTGTGGAGAATTAGGGGGATTGAAGTGGAATTGTATTTGCTGGCTTGCCAGCTGCTCTTGCAGTTCTGGGACAATAGCTGCGTATGCTTCTCTCAGTTCTCTCTCCCCTCCTTTGAAGTTGGTCCCTTGATCCGATATAAGCTCGAATGGCTTGCCTCGTCTTGCGATGAATCGTCTGAGAGCCATGAGGAATGAATCAGAGTCGAGACTATGAAGGACGTCAATGTAGACTGCCCGGGTAGTGAGACATTTGAACAGGATGCCCCATTTCTTCTCGTTTCTGCGACCTACTTTAACAGTATATGGACCGAAGCAATCCATTCCTGTTGAGTAGAAGGCGGGCTTGAATAAACGCAATCTGGCTGGAGGTAGGTCTGCCATTCTTGGTACCTCAGGGTTTTTTCTCCACTTCTGGCAGTCCATACAAGCACTCTGACACCGTTTGATGGCCTCTCTGCCTCGAAGAATCCAATATTTACGCCGAAGCTCGGCAAAGACTCTTTCAGGGCCTGGATGGTGGAGTTTATTGTCGTAACTCTGTATGAGCAGTTTCGAGACTGGGTGTCTCGGGTCTAGGACAATGGGGTGCACTGTATCTGGATCTAGATAAGGACTCCAACGTAGGCGACCTCCTACTCTGATCAGCTGAGTCTCAGGGTCAAGTTCAGGGGCAAGTGTCTTTAACCGACTGCTTCTGGAAAGTGCTTTTCCTGCCTTTAACTGCTCCAGTTCAGAGGTGAAGCACTCCTTCTGAGCTTGCTGTAGGACACTGATTTCGGCCATTTTGTAGTCATCCGCTGTCCGACTATTGCCTGCCACCCCATAACAGGCCCTGGATTCAACTAGCTCTTCGAAAGTCTTAAACAGGCTGATGTCAGGGAATGACAAGCTGGCTGTGAAGCAGGTAAGGAAGCAGGGAACTGTTTTACGAAGCTCGTCTTCATCTGCAGCCACAGGATGTGGGATTTCCGGCCACAGATTTGGAGGATCTTTGAGAAAGGATGGCCCTTGGTACCAAAAGCTGTCTGGTCCAGCTTATTTAAGCTTTTCCCTCGTGTTATATCGTCTGCTGGGTTATGAGCTGATGGTACATAACGCCATGTGTGACTGTCTGTAATGTCCTGGATCTCAGCGACTCTGGTTCCGACAAACACTTTATATCGGCAATAGTCTGACTGCAGCCAAGTGAGGACTGTGGTGGAGTCAGCCAAAGAGTGATTTGCTTTATGGGAAGGTTCAGTTCTGTTCTGACTACTTTCGCGAGCTGTGCCCCAGTCAGCGCAGCACAGAGTTCCAGCCGAGGGATCGATTGCTGTTTTTTGGGTGCCACTCGTGATCTGGCTGTGAGGAAGGCAACCTCTACCTGCCCATGTTGATCCTCTGTGCGGAGGTAGGCAACTGAACCATAAGCACGTTCAGAGGCATCTGCAGAAAACATGTATTTCTCGCTGACTCATGTCTGTGTCTCTGATTGGGCTGGTGTAACACCTTGGAAGGACAATGTGTTGCAAAGCAGGCAACTCCTCCACCCACTCTCTCCAGGTCTGTAGAAGATCTACAGGTAAATGTGGGTCATCCCAGTCTCTTTTCTTATCCCAAAGGTGCTGCACTATGAGCTTGGCTCTGGTAGTGTAGGGAATAAGATAGCCCAGAGGGTCGTACTGACTTGCCACAACTTTGTAAATGGTACGCATGGTAGTCTCAGTGGTTGCTATGGGACGGTACTTGTAGGAAAGCGTGTCCGTTTGGTGATTCCAGAGAAGCCCCAGTGTAGATTCTTGAGTGTTGCTCTGCCCTTGTGAAATCCAAAGCTCAGTGCCATCTGATCTGGCCTCAGGAGGTAAATGGCTTACGATAGAGAGCTGGTTGCTGGACCACTGCCTCAGTCAAAACCCCCCTCTGCTAATAGGCTCCTGAGTTTGTCGACAAGACCCCTTGCTTCTTCCACTGAGGGAAGCTTTGCAGACAATTGTCAACGTAGAAAGATTTCAGGACAGAATGGTGGACGTCTTCCCCAGGTGGCTATGGTCGAGGACATGTTTTTGTAATGCAAAGATTGCACAGCAAGGGCTGCATGTCGTGCCGAAGGGAAGAACCTGCCATTCATAAACACGGGGTGGATCCTCTGTCTTTAGATGCCTCCAGAGGAATCGGAGGAGTGGCTTGTCTTCTGGAAGCAATCTGATCTGGTGGAACATCCCCTTGATGTCACTGCTGATAGCAATGGAATGTTCTCTGAATCTGAGCAACACTGCGAGAAGAGATGGGCCTAACACAGGTCCAGGGAGCAAGAGCTTGTTAAGGTTTTGACCCTGATATTGAAACGAGCAATTAAATCACAACCCTGTTCTTCCCGTTGTGTTGGACCAGGTGATGGGAATGTACCAGGTGTTAGTTGAGCATGTTTCAGCACTTGGTTCCACCCTGACTGCATAACCTGCCCGCTCTAGTTTCTGAATCTCTTCAGTGTAGGCAGCTGCTTGCTTGGGTCTTTGGCCAGCCTTCTCTCTGTGGCTCGCAGTGAGGGAGAACAGCATTTTTGGGGGCCTTGAGGTCTGGCATGTTCTTAACATGCAACAGTGGTGTTGCATAGCGCTTAACACCATCCACCTCTACTCTCATTGTCTTGCTCTCCAGAATTTCCACTGCTTCCTGGTCTTGTTTGGATCTTGTGCTCATCTTTTCACTTTGCCAGGGAAGCACATCTATCTGCCAGAGTCTCTCCACTTGTTTGAGAAGATCAGTTTCTGGAGGTGCAATTGAGGTGAAAAGACACTGATGTTCAATGACCTCATGTGGCAGATGTTGCACAGGGCCCTGCAAAGTCCAGCCGAGACGAGTCTTGATGGCTGCTGGTCCCCCTGGGGGGCCTAGGCGGATGGGCTCCACTGCCGTAATGAGGTGGGGGTAGTCTGATCCGATGAGCAGGACAGGGCGAACTGCCTCTAAATGGCTCAAAGGAAGCCCTCTGAGATGTTGGTATTTCTCCCTCAAGGTCTTAACCGGGTGTGTATGTTCAGCAAGACTCAACTGTTGAGCTGTGAATGCACCCTTTATGTGATACAGTTTGCTGGGCTGAGACAGGGGAGAGAGATGAAATGACACTGCTGCACCAGAGAGCATTTGTAATTCCTGTCTAATTGTGCGAAGTGGAAGATCTTCTGGCTGACCTTTTAAGCCCAGCTGTTTGGCAGCATTGTGCAGAAGGATGGTCCTCTCCGATCCATCATCCAGGATAGCATGGGCTTTCATCTTGTGTGCCCCATTTCGGATAATGACCTTGACGATCTTCAGAAGAACCTTTCGGCTGGCAGGGGGCTTACGAATGAAAGTATCTCGTTCGTAGTGTTGAGGAGGCAGGCATTTGCAGACGAACCTTCATTCGGGGTAGTCTTTGGGATGTCTGCACTCTTGGGACTGATGGCATGAAGGACCAGTAGATGCCGTCCATTACACTGTTTGCAGCGCATTTTCAGATTGCACTCTGAAACTTGATGATTCCTCCCACAGCGCCAGCATCTGTTGCAGTCTCTTATCCAGTTTTGTTTCTGGTCAACGGTAAGCTGCTTAAAGTTGTTGCAATTGTTGAGGGAGTGTTTATGGTGGTCGCAGTAAGGGCAGTAAGGGGTTGAAGCAGGTTTTGTTGGCGGTAAGTGTCATCTTTGTCTGTGGATGTGCTTTCTCTGTGCCAAACAGAATGGTGGCGCTTTTAGCGAATGGTTTTGAGTCTCTGATCACTTCTCGTGTTCGTGCTGGATATCCACGACGACTAGCTCCTACAAACCTGATGTGTCCTCCTGCACTTGAATCTCATACTCTAGCCACTCTGACAGATCAAGAAGGGTGGGTATTGGCACCTGATGAGGATGTGCAAAGCGTCGAAAACTTGACCTTAGGTCATGCGGCAGCTTCCCTAGGAGCCTGGAAACATGAGAGCCACACTGCAACTCAAAGGTGCCCTTCCTTCCTAGTTGCTCTAGCATGCCAACGAGTGAACGAACCCTGAGGGCGAAGAGTCGGAAAGCTTTAATGTCCCCACTGGCTATGTTTGGACCATCCATGAGCTCTGCTATACGTTGCAATGCGAGCTGATGAGGCTGACCGTATTGCTGATCCAGTGCTGCCATGGTCTTTGTGAAAGGTTGTTGTGAATGACTGTACGAATCAGCGATAAGCAGTGCTTCTTCGAGTTTGAGGTGGTCAGTGAGTATTTGGAATTTGAATCTCTCCGTGGCTGTAGCTGGGAGAATGTTTTCCAGGGCTATCTTGAGCCGCGAGAATTCTCTAGGATTTGGATGTACAAAGTCTGGAATTGTGGGGGACGGACCTCTGTACATCTGCTCTAGCTCCGGTGGAACTGGGCTGGAGGCTCCAAATGGCAGGTGAGGGCGTTGGGCTGATTCAAAAGGTTGAGGGGCTGCGTTCTCTGGCTTGTATGATGCATAACGACTCTGTCTATAAGGCATCTCAGTTTTGGAGTAGGCTCTTTCCTCCCTTGCAGCATCCCACCTGTCCTGATCGGAGTGTGGCGTGTGGTGGGGAGAGTGCAGCTCTGCTCTGGGGAAAGCTTTTGGAGCTAGAAAAGCCTCAGAACTGTGCTTGGGCTGATCTGATTCAATAGACCTGAATCGTGGGGCTGACACTGGTGTGAAGCTCTTATCACTCTGTTGTGTTCTCAGCAAACTGCGTGGCGCAGGTACAGGTTGCGTAGGTGTGGCAGGAGGAGATGACTGTGCTGCAGGCTGTTGCTGCTCCAGTTGGATCTGTAGCTGCTGCATTTGTCGTTTCAGCTGTGAAAGTTCTTGTGAATACTGATCTGTAGCCTGTTGAAACGTGTCTCTTTCTTGCTGCATTGTTTGCAGGGTCTGTAGCAAATTCTCATGGGCAAAGCGTAGATCCCTGTTTTCACGCTGGAGGATGCGGGTTCCCCATGGTTCATTATCAGACCACTGTTGAGGGCGATCAGGCTCTTTGCACAGTAGCGATGTTGGAGTGATACCAGTTGCACCCTCTGGTTCTGGGCTGGAAGGCACTGTAGGATGAAACTGAGAGTGTGGTGACATGGGTTCTGGAAACAGTCTTGGGAGAGTGAAGCCACTGAGGTCATACTCTTCATATCGTGCGGGAAGGGCTATCTTCCTCCTGACACGCACGACTGGCTCATCCTCTTCATGCTGCGACATCTTTCCGTAGTAAATCTGGGGCTCCGGCTCGAAGGACCATGTAAAAATGTTGGCTAGAAGCTGATTTTGCCGGTTGATAACAGACCCACTACAGCGCGTCCGGTGAGAGACGTATATCGGAGATGATCAAGTATTCGGGAATAACCCATTTATTGTCACCACAACTCAGTACACTGAATAGCTTCAACTTTGCATGTGTGTGTGGTTTTCTATAAATAAAGATATAAGAAAAAGGTAAGTACAATTAACAATAACAAATAATAGTAGTCACAATAAACATAGTAACAGTAATCTTCACAATGAATATTAAATTACTATGATTAATACAGTACAATAGGAACAAATGTGCCATTATATGGAGAAGTGCACTGTTAAAAATGATTAATACTGAGCGGTTGAAATTCGAAACCTTTGCGCTGAGGAAAGAAATGGAGCCGCTCTATCTAGCACATTAGTGCGCATGCGCCCAAAGCGTGCTTTAACTCTAGAAGTGAGCAATATATATATTAAATAAACCATATAATGACTAAAAGGCACATCGATTATGTCTTCTAAATATAACAATGCAATACGTGAGGAAACTAGTATGTAAATATACACAGGAACATCTTTACAAGCTATTTCGTATTGTCACTCGCATACATTAACTTTTACACATGCGGGCCTATTCAAACGCTCATAAACTAAGTGGAGAACAATGTATAAACAGGCTTCTACTCACTTTACAGGCACGCACACAACTTTAGCAAAGGTAAACACTACACTAAAGTATAGCTTGCATCCGTCCGATTTCCCGATCGTCAGACTCAATTCAGTGGGCGGGAGCACTGACTTGCACGTCTTTTCCGCGGTGCTGATTGGTCCGCTGGACGGATGCTGTGACGAATGCGTCAATTTTGTCATATAACAAAGGAACGAAGACACTTGAATATAACACTAATAGTGGCCTTTTTTACAACAATGGTGTTTGAGACTCACTGTATGTCATGTCCATGTACTGAACTCTTGTTATTTAACTATGCCAACATAAATTCAATTTCACATTATAGGGCATCTTTAAAACCAGATTTACTGGTTTGAAATGTAAACATGATTTCCTTGCTGGGTTGTTTGCAAAGACTTAAAGACTTTTCTCTTCTTCGTTCGGCTGCACAAGATGAAAACATTTCTATAATATCTTGGGTTAAAATCGAAGTCTATATATTTCTGTGAAACTTGACCAGTAAGGATGATTTTTGTGTCGCGCACACACACACACACACACACACACACACACACACACACACACACACACACACACACACACACACACACACACACACACACACACACTAACAGAAGCCAACAATGCAGGTTAAGGTGTTTAAATTGCACTTACATGAACACTCACATTTTATTCTGCATAACTGAACTTTAAAGGGATAGTTCACCCAGAAATGTAAACTCTGTCAGTAATTACTCTCCCTCATGTTGTTCAACCCCGTAAGACTTTCGTTCATCTTCAGAACACAAATGAAGATATTTGTGATTAAATCTGAGAGCTGGGTCACTCCTCCATAGGCTTCTAAGGGATTAAAACTTGCCGGCCCAGAAAAGTTATTAAAGAAATCGTTAAAATAGTTCAAGTGACGACAGTGCCTCAATCTGAAGTTTATCAAGCGACGAGAATACTTTTTGTGCGCAAAAAACAAACAAAAATAGCGACTTTATTCAAGTATTCATTTCCTTCTCTTTCGGCCTCGAGTGAGTTCACGTAGTGTAACAGCGCAGCGCTTCTGTGTAGTATGTCACACATAGCCTCACTATTGGCCGACGCTGGTCGTGTGTGTGTGTGTGTGTGTGTGTGGTGTGTGTGTGTGTGTGTGTGTGTGTGTGTGTGTGTGTGTGTGTGTGTGTGTGTGTGAGAGACGTGTGACACAGAAGCGCTGCGCTGTTACACTACGTGAACTCACTCGAGGCCGAAAGAGAAGGAAATGAATACTTGAATAAAGTCGCTATTTTTGTTTGTTTTTTGCGCTCTAAAAGTATTCCCGTCGCTTGATAAACTTCAGATTGAGCCACTGTAGTCACTCGCACTATTTTAACGATGTCTTTAATAACTTTTCTGGGCCGGCAAGTTTCAGTCCCTTAGAAGCCTATGGAGGAGTGACCCAGCTCTCAGATTTAATCACAAATATCTTCATTTGTTTTCTGAAGATGAACGAAAGTCTTACGGGGTTGAACAACATGAGGGAGAGTAATTACTGACAGAGTTTACATTTTAGGGTTAACTATCTCTTTAACGTAAACATTCTCAATGTTGTTTCAGGAGTTTCTGGTATTTTTTGTCACATTAAAGGTCACTAACCGCTGTTGAACTTGATTTTTCAGAAGTGCCCGTACAGGCTGTCTCTGCTCAGTCAGGGCGCTGAGGGAAATCTGTTTTTCTGCGGATCTGCTGGTGGAAATACGAAGTGCTGTTACATGGTATGTCCTGTTTTTACTGTATGCTTTTACACTGGTGTGAACCACGTATGAAGCTGAGTCATCTGTTTTGTTCCAGAACTCCAGTTATTCCTTGACTGACTGCATGAAATTAGATAATTATGAGCCAATTATTAATGAGCCATCATTACTTATCGGTGAGTATTGGACACAGTTTGTATTCAAGTACGAAGTAAGCTTGCATTAGTTTTTTTTTTACCACAGCGGTTACAAACCTCCATTTGTAACGTACATGTGTTTATTTTAGCACTTCCGTCAGCGAAACACCACTACAGTCTGTAAAACATTGAAATAAATATCAGTAAATATTGGTAACCTAAATAAAATAAGTTTGTTTTATATTTCCCGAAAAAGATGCGTCATATAGCCTCTCTCTGCGCGAGCAAGAAAGAGTCATTATCTTCTCTAATATCTTCATGTGTTTTCCTGAAGCAACTGACGCTTGTTGTAAAACGATCAGATCAACTTTTACAGATCGAATTTTATCTTCCGCAGTGTCTAGACAATTAGGCTATGTTTGATTTTAATGCTGCCAGAGAAAGTGAAACTAAAATCCAAGCGTGTGTGAAATGCGCTATACAAATAAACTTCCCATAATAACAAGCACAAACTGTGTTAAATAGAATTTGATGTGGTATCAGGCCTATTATAAATCGCATTTTTACTGTGATAAAGTAGGAAAAAAAACAAAAATGCTGTAGGACAAATTAAAAGCGAATCAAAAACATTTATAATCCCCCGCGAAAATGGGCAAGACGTGAGTGACGATTTGGGAAAAGAAACAAGATATTCCATGTCCAAAATGGAATATTGTTAAATTCACTGATAATCTGGTCACCAGATCGCAAAGCAGAATACAAAGCTGACAAAGCTTAAAGGTACAATAGGATTTTTCACCACCAGGGTCGCTAACCTCTTACAATAACAAAGGCGTACATTGATGACGTATATTCCGCATTAAGCGTCATTATGGATCTTGTCGTCAAGCTGATGGATCTTTTATGGATGAGTGAATACACTGATGTTTTTAACATGACTGTGGTGAAGCAGGAGCGATTGCTAGACGTACACCAGCGCCACACGCAACGCCAGTCCCGCGGATATAAAGGAATAAGGACATTTCATTCTACCCAACTACACACAAGTGCTGAATTAATACTCACACAGCTCAGTTTATTAGAGGAATGAAACTTGAGGTAACCCAGCGCTGTTTCACTCGCTCTAACAGTTACACTATCACACTAAACGCATTTGAGTGTGTTGAATGTTGTTAGTTGGGTTGTTTGTTGGCTGTATGAGACTAAGTAAGCTAGATCAACATTAGAATAACATACAGATCATATTCTAACATTTCATCATGTTGAACTAAATAACATTGATTAGTTTTATGTACATTTGCTCTCCTGTCTAATAAAGCACATGAACACTCGCGTCTCTGTCGAGTGGAAGTTAGTCGTGGACGTGGAGCTCTCGCATCTCGAAACATGTTGATCTTCTTTTTAGTCTCTTTCTGTCTCAAAGTCTGCTTGCCATGGTCCATAATGTTTGAACAAAACAACAACAGCGTGAGCGTCCTGCTAGGCATAACGGGCATAACCCAGTTGTCAACGTCTGTCGTCATGGATACTATGGCAGTACGAGCGTAAACAATGGTGGAAACAGAGGCAAAAGCGGATATGACGCATTGACTGGCGACTCCTCACCGCTGCTCACACGCCCCGTTTCCTTGGTTAAAATCACAATTTACTCACGATTTACAAATAGTTTGAAACATTTGGGATATTGTTAGTAATCAACTAAACAAAATATATAACATTGGCCTTGTTGTTTTTGGATATTTTACTGCAAAAATCCTACATATTGTACCTTTAAATGTATGGGCTCATTCGGCACGAATCCAAATGTTCCCATGTCTGCAATGTAACATTTTTAATTGCTAAACTATTATTTATTTTGTAAACAAAGCTTTGTGGTTCTTCACCCCAGTCATAATATTCACGTAAAACAGCGTTCACGTCCAAAAAAAAGTGTTTTGCTACTAAGGGCACTGCAGTGATGTGGTTGTCAAGTTTACTGGCACAGTCACTAATAAGAATGTAAAAAATGTATCTTCTTGTTGACTATTTGTGGGATTGAAGGGCTGGATTCATCTGGTGACTTTAATATTCTGAAATACCCCCTCAGATTCTTTACAACCATGGTATGTTCATTGTTTGGGATGTAGCGGAGCACAATAGGAGGATTGTTATTATTAATTTGAGATACAGGGGAGATTGTGCTTGCTTTGTTTTCTCAAACTCTCCTACTTTCCTACTTTATGAAAAGATTATGACCTTTTTCTTTCTTTTTAAACATGGGAATTTCTTATTTGAATTACTTACAATAATTTTGAATGATTGTGCTGAGAAGTACATGACCTTATATAGCCGTTTTTTAACTTTTATATATGTATGCGTGTCTGTATATATATTATTTTTCTTACATTTTAACTTTCTCTTCTGCTCCATCTCGTTCCTCCATAAGTATCAAGGCACTAATGTTTAGTAGAAGCTTATATTATGAAATAGCGTTCCAATATGATTTCACACCGGGTTGCGTGTTTGTTCTAGCAGTGTTTCAGGAAACCGTCGACGTGTTGAAACGCTGTTACTGAAGCTCATGCTCCAACTTACATGTATTTGCATGTGATACCATTTATTGCTGATACTACAGTGTCAATGTTCAACTCATATTCTGGAAAACTAACAGGAGAGTTGATGGATATTATGTAACCCTACATTAAAAGTTACATTCATGTCGTTCCAAACAACTGGAGAAGTTTAGCAGAATGTTCACACTGCTCTATTTCATACAATGTCACGTTAAACTCCGAAAAACCACCAAAAACGACATAAATGTGTAAAACAAAGTCTTTTCACTGCAAAAAAGTATTTTCTTAATATTTTTGTCTTGTTTCCAGTCCAAATATCTAAAAATTCTTATATCAAGATGTATTTACTAGATGAGTAAAATTACATAAGATATTATGTCCTGTTTTTCCGGGAGAATTAATCAAAATTAAGTGGGATGATGCTTAAAAAAAGCAAAATTATCTGTCAATGGTGAAAGAAAAATTATTTTAATTCAAACAGAAACAAGATTATTTTTCTGATAATTTTGCTTTTTCAAAGCATCAATTCACTTAATTTTGATTAATTCCCCCAGAAAACAGGACACAATATCTTATGTCATTTTACTACTTTAATAAATGCATCTTGATTTTTAGAAATGTTTGATGTTTGAACTGGAAACAAGACAAAAATACAAAGAAAAGCATTTTTTGCGTCATTTGATGCTTTATGTGGACTGAAATGTTATTCACTAAAAATAGAAAGTGTCTTGGACATTTTGCTATAAATATCCCTGGAAACTCATACTGTATTAAAAGCTCACGTTTGGTTAAACTACAGTGTCACGGACGCGTCTGAGGAAAGATTGTGATTTCTGCACATTTGTTTGTTTCATCACAACATCTGAGAGAGGAACTGAGAGAGAGGAACTAAAGCTTTCCGTTTACTGATGGTCTTCTCCAGTTATCTCCATATTTAGATCTGACATGTGGATGTTCACCCTTGATTAGCGTTTCGGTAAATTATTTGTTTAGCCAATAGGAATGAGTCAGTGCTGTCCACTGCAAAAAATGCTTTTGTTACTTAGTATTTTTGTCTTGTTTCCAGTGCAAATATCAAACATTTCTTAAGTCAAGATGCATAAGACATAAGATATTAAGTCTGGTTTTCTAGGGAAATTAATCAAAATGAAGTGAGTTTCTGCTTAAAACAAGCAAAATTATCTGACAATGAGGTAAGAAAAATAATGTTGTTTCTGTTTGAATTAAGATTATTTTTCTGACCCCCATTGGCAGATAATTTAGCTTTTTTTAAGCAGAAACTCACTTCATTTTGATTAATTCCCCCGGAAAACAGTTATGTCATTTTACTAATTTAGTAAATGCTTCTTGATTTAAGAATTTTTAGATATTTGGACTGGAAACAAGACAAAAATACTAATTAAGAAAAGCATTTTTTGTAGTGTAAATCTTTTCTGATTGTTAAATCTGGTTGCATCAAGCACATAAGGAGAATCTTTACAGATTTTCTTTCAAAATCTCAAACCTGCACACACTACAAGATTTAAAAACTGTGGCGCATCACATAGTCCTTCTGTAATCAATAATTCGATCCCTTAAAACTCATCTTTGATCACCAAAATGACATTTCAACATTTTTTCCTTGAAAAAAAATGCCTTCATGCCTTAAAATATCTTGAATGTAACTCGACACCCCATATTAAAAACTCCACATAAACAACATTAAAAGATGGATTTTTCACACAAGGGGGCTTTAAATTGTTTGAAAAACATGCATATTACATGCAAATATGTTAACAGTGTTTTATATCCATATATATACATACATGCATCTCAAATGGCACCAAACCGAGAAGTAAATGACGCTTTTATGTGCAAAACTTCCTTGCGTGATGCTAAAGATATGGAAATAAGAATAAATAAACCCGTCAGAGCATGGCTATATGAGATTCTTAGTAGCTTCTTACTGGCTCAAATCACAAGAGTCCATTGTCAAGTTGTTAATACTTTATCTTAAAGAAATAATTCACCCAAAAATGAAAATTATCCCATGATTTACTCACCCTCAAGCCATCCCAGGTGTCCAGACTATCTTCTTTCAGCCGAACACAATCAGAGTTATATTAAATAATATCCTGGCTCTTCCCAGTAATGACAATGAATGGAAAATGAGTTTTTGAAGCTCCAAAAAACAAATCCATCCATCATAACAGTAATCCATACAACTCCAGTGGGTTAATAAAGGCCTTATGAAGCAAAAAATTAAAAACAGATCCATATTTAAAACTTTATAAGCTACTAAAACGCATGGCTTTGCTTCAGAAGGGCTTTATTAACCCACTGGAGTCGTATGGATTACTGTTATGATGGATGGATTCACTTTTTTGGAGCTTCAAAAACTCATTCTCTATTTACTGCCATTATAAAGCCGGGAAGAGCCTGGATATTATTTAACATAACTCAGATTGTGTGGGGTGGCTAGACCTAGGATGGCTTGATGGTAAATATTGGATAATTTTTGGGTTTGTTTACATCACTATGTGCTCAAGGATATACTTTAGTCTGGGTGGACACCATATTACATTTTATGTGGATGAAAATTATGTTTTGACTTTCAAAATCATTTTCACACAACTCTCAACTTAAGGAGCTTTTGTCAACTGAGCGTTTTTTTTGTTTTGGAAATGTTTTTTCAGCAGAACAATTGGCATGTTGTTAAACAACAGTAAATTGCTGTACGCCTCGTTTTCATTTTGGTTAAAATGAAATATGACATTACCCTGACTAAGGTCAATATGATTGACTAGCAACACTAGCCAAGTTTCCATCCACTCGTCAATGGAATTATCTGAAGTTCGGTAAAAAAGCTCATGCGAATAAAGCTGGTGAAAGTGTGTTTCCATCCAATGGCTTTAAAACGAATATAAACCTGTGTGTAATGACGTCACATGCTGTTTTGCCATCAAATTGGTATATCGAATTGATTTGAGACATTTTAAGGTGTTTCCATTCATTTTCACACAACATTCAAGCAAACATTTGCGAACAAAGTTTTGCTAGACGAAATGGATCGCGCCATAATAACGTTTCCATCAGCGTTTATCGCATAAGCCGTATATCCATCAAGATAAAATCCCATGAGACCGAACGCATTTCATTTGAGTCGATATTCATGAAATTCAATCGAGTTTTACTGTTTCCATAAGGCATTTTTCAGTCGATATCACTTAATGCGGATAAAAACCTGTGGATGGAAACACAGCTATGCATTATTTGCTTTTATCACATGCTACACGTGACGTCCATGTTCCTTCTTTATTTTACAGATGATATGCTGTACTTCACTAAGTCTGAGATGGGATTGTACAGGGTAAACAAGGACAAAAATTACAACATTTGGTCTCAGCCGACTCAGACGGGTGAGAAATCAGATTAAACGCAATTCTACTGATATCTTTCATTTCTCTTTCTCACTGATAATGAAAAGTGCCGTTTTTCTCTTGTAACGTTTAGAGCAAAAGTACTTGAAGCTGATCGCTGGTAAAGGCCGATACAGCGACAAAGTTTATTCCTTCTTCGCTGAGAAACACAAAAGTAAAGATGGCGAATCTGAGCAGTGGATTCCTCGAGTCTCTCAGAGCTGCAAGGTGAGCAGAAACATCTCGAGATCTGGTTTATCTGTGTGTGATTGTGCCATGTGTGACCCTGGATATCATTTGTTGAAATTGAGGTTTATGCATAATTTGAAAGCTGAGTAAATAAGCTTTCCATTGATGTGTGTTTTGTTAGGACAGGACAATATTTGGCTGAAAATCTGGAATCTGAGGGTTCAAAAAAAACCCGAAATATTGAGAAATCGTCTTTAAAGTTGTGCATTTATGTTCGCGATTTTGCTCACAAAAATACATTTTTGATATATTTACGGTAGGAAATTTACAAGATATCTTCATGGAACATGATCTTTACTTAATATACTAATTATTTTTGGTATAAAAGAAAAATCAATAGTTTTGACCCATAAAATGTATTGATGGCTATTGCCACACATATACCCGTGCGACTCGTGACTGGGTTTGTGGTTCAGGGTCAAAATATTACTAAAATATTAGTGATAATGCAATTAGAGATTCCCTAATTCTCCATAGAGGGGTTTTCTACATCTGAGGAATCTCAATAGGGGTTTATCAATATATTGGGTCACAAAAATGCAACAATAGCCTATGTGTCGTGGATAGCTCACCCAAAATTAAAATTACTGTGAGAAAAAAAATCAAGTTTTCAGAGTTTTAGTGTCAGTACTACATTAAACTTCTATAATGTTGAATATAATGTATAATAATACAATGGGGAATATTTGTGGGTTCTGATAATGCTAAATGTCTTAAAATGTAAAAAGTGGCCGATATTATTTTAAATATATCTAGTCAGTGACAGAAAAAGCATATTCGTCTAAAATAATTCAGTATTTTCAGCTTGAGAATCATGAATATTGTTATTCTGGTGTCTCTATTATCCTGTGCTTTGGGTTTCCAGCACCAAGTCCAAGACTATTCATTTACACACACAATAAAGTATCAAATTTAGCATTTTAATCAACATTTCTTGTTAACCTTGGAGTATCGCAATATCATGAGTTCAGAATCGTGATATGTATTGAATCGTGACATGAGTGTATCGTTACACCCATAAATCTCAAGAAAAGTACAGCTTTTATATGTCATGTTCGTGCATTCATAGACAACAACAACAACTCTGCATTCTTACTAACTTCACTAATTGAAACTCCACCCAGACGGTCATTATTTACTCATGCTGATGTCGTTCCAAACTTGTATGACTTCTGTGGAACACAAAAGATTTTAAAAATATATAATTTGTCCATAAAGGGAGCGTCGATATGATCGAGACACACAGTTGAGCCTAATCCTCGGCTTTACGTGACGCTTAAAAACATCTCCTTCTGTGTTCTGCAGGAGAACGATAGTCATACACGTTTAGAAATATATGAGGGTGAGTAAATAATGACAAAATTATTTATGATGGGACTATCCCTTTAACACACAATCTGAAGAAACCGCCCAATGACATCTGTCCGTATGACTTAATGCCTTTTTAATTGACGTCAGATGTTTACTCTACCAGTCAAACGATTTGGGTTGGTACGTTTTTGAATGTTTTTAAAAGAAGTCTCTTCTGCTCACCAAGGCTGCATTTATTTGATTAAAAAAACCAACATCAACAGTAATATTGTTAAATATTATGACAATTTAAAATAACTGTTTCTATGTGAATATATTTTAAAATGTAATTTATTCCTGTGATCAAAGCTGAATTTTCAGCATCATTACTCCAGTCTTCAGTGTCACATGATCCTTCAGAAATCACTATAATATGATGATTAGATCCTTAAAAAACATTCATTATTATTATTATTATTGTTGATGCCTCTCTGACCTTATTACATATTCATTTAGACCAAAAAATGCTCATGTCAGAAGGCTTTTTATGGATTTCACATCAGCATTCAACACTGTACAGCCACACATTTTAAAAGAAAGGTTGCGAGACTTAGGTGTATGTAGCTGGTTAATTTTATGGATTGAGAATTTAAGTAACGGGCCCTAATGAGTCTGTGTTAATGGAATCTCATCTGATTGCATAGTTTTAAATTCTGGGTCACCGCAGGGATGTGTATTATCCCCTTTACTCTTCTCGGTTTACACGAACGAGCTTCAGTGTAACAAGGACGATCTCACCTTGGTTAAATACGCAGATGATTTGGTTTTAATTTCTTGCCAAACAAACAAGAACTGTTCAACCTACTCTGAATGCATTGATAATCTTGTACAATGGTTTGACAACAGTCATCTATGGTTGAACATTGAGTATAGTAGTAATAGTAATAATGTTGCGGGAAACAAAATAGGAACGGCATAGCTGGTTAACAAGTAACCATAAGAGGCGTAAAGATAGAGCGAGTCTCAATTTTAAATACCTAGGTACAATCATTGCTGATAAACTTTCATTCCAGGACAATGTGGATTTTATAAACTAGACAGCGTTTAAGTCTACTTAGGAAGTTAAGAAATTTTGACATCGAAAGGAGGATCTTAACTATTGTTTATAGATCAATAATTGAAAGTGTTTTAACTTATAATATTGTTTCATGGTAATCTAACAGTGAAACAGAAGAATAAACTAACACGAGTAATTAATGAAGCGAATAAGATTTTTGGCCAAAAACAGAGTTCATTGCAAGAGCTATTCTCACATTTTGTGGGGAAAAGGGCGTCAGCGGTATATATTCAGACCAGACTCATGCCCTCCGCTCCTGCTTCGGATCCTTCCTCCGGGCGTAGGCTGCGTATACCGTCTGCCAAGAGGAATATTTATAAAAGATCATTTGTTCCATTGGCGGTTAGTGTTTTAAATTCAATTCTCAATTGAGGTAGCTTTTATATGTGTGTGAATATGCACATATTGTATTAATTTAACTTATGTATGTATTAACTATATGTCTTATGTGTTTTTTATGTGGCATGAAATGTGGTTGTAGAGCCAGTGTCAAAGATGAATTTCTGTCCAGTAAATCTGATCAATCAATCAATCAATCAATCAATCAATCAATCAATCAATCAATCAATCATCAATCAAGTGTTGAAAACAAAAAGGATTCTTTGATGAAAAGAAAGTTTGAAAAAGAATCTTTTGTAACATTATAAATGTTTTTACTGTAACTTTGATCAATTGAATTCATTCTTGATGAACAAAAGTATTGATTTCTTTGCCTCAATAATAAAAAATAAATTCTTACTGACCCCAAACTTTTGAACGGTGATGTTTAATGTTATAAAAGCTTCCATTTCAGATAAATGCTGTTCTTGTGAACTTTCTATTCATCAAAGAATCATGAAATAAAAATGTAACGGTTTTCAAAATTGATAATAATCATAAATGTTTCTTGAGCATCAGATACGCATATTATAGTGATTTCTGAAGGATCATGTGACACTGAAGACTGGAGTAATGATGATAAATTCAGCTTTGATCACAGGAATAAATCACACTTTACTATATATTCACATAGAAAACAGCTGATTTGCATTACAATAATATTTTGCAATATTACGGGGTTTTTTTGTATATCTAATCAAATAAATGCAGCCTTGATGAGCAGAAGAGACTTCTTTTAAAAACATAAAAAATCTTATCGATCCAAAACTTTTGACTGGTAGTGTACATTAGATATATATATATATATATATAAATATTATAGTATGTCAGTATTGTTTTAGGACTGGCAGTGTATGGTATCACTTCTGTTTCTCAGTCAAATTCACGTGGTGTGTGTGTGTGTGTGTTGTGTGTGCTTGTTTTTGTGATATATATGGACACAAATGTGTATAATAACATGGGTATTACACTGGTATTACAACTTACACGTGAAATATGAGGACATTGCATGCGTCCTCATATTTCAAACAGCTTAAAAATCATAAAAAACAATGTTTTTTTTAAATGTTAAAATGCAGCATGTCTCCTGTAAGGGGTAGGTTTAGGGACAGGGCAGTGTAGGGGGATAGAATATATAGTTTGTCCAGTATAAAAACCATTACGCCTATGGAATGTCCTCATAAGTCACAAAAACAAACATGTGTGTGTCTGTGTGTGTGTGTGTGTGTGTGTGTGTGTGTATTTCCTCTGTATCCTTTCACCTATTTTAATATGACACCTGCGTGTTTAATAAAGATGTTTCTCAGTAACTCACAGCCACATTTGTGCTAAAGGGAAATTCGATTTAATTATAAACGCAGGTGTTGATGACACACATCAAGTGTTCATGTCAAAGCTGTGAATATGCATGCAAGAAATTAACCAGAAAATGAATTTGTGCAATTATGAAAGCATTGATTGAACATTAAAGGGGTCATATGATGTGATTTCTTGTTTTAGTGTGTGATGAACTGTTAGTGCAAGTATAAGATCTGCAGTTACAAAGCTCAAACCTAAAGAGATGTGCTTTATAAAAGGCTCAAATCTACGTCAGTGTGTGAGGAGAGTTTCATAACACCGCCCAAATGTGTACGCAGTGTTCTCGCACCCCTAGCGTGACGCAACTTGTTAAAAGACCTTATAAGTCATTATAATCAGTAATTATGTCCCCAGTGAAATAAAAGCTTACCAATCTGACACGATCGGGTCCAGTCGCGCTGGCAAAGTTGATCGATCATTATTTTCCGGATCAGATTCGGGTTCGAATCGACATTTATCTCCTGTCATCATTGCTTTGGGAGCTGATGGTCCAAATATGGTAATGAAGTGAAGGTTTTTGGGCCAATCACAATGCACCGAATCACTGGCCAATCACAGTACACTGCGCTTTTCAGAACGATGAGCTTTGTAAAAATCTACGCGTTTCAGAAAGGCGGCGCATAGAGAAGCAACAATAATGTACATTATGTGTAATATAAAGACTTTTTTTAACCTAAAACCACATTATTTTGTGTATTTGGTTTAATACAATGTTCTTTTTAGAACCATCATTTGATCGTATGAAATCAGCGTATTGCTGTAGATTTATTTCAATCTCCTTGATTGCATTAGATCGTCTGAGAAATAGTGCAAGTTAGGGCTTTTTGCAATCAGAGAGTGATGCAATAGAACATGCAGAACTTTTATTATTGTAGTCATGATTCACTCACCCTCATCATCATCCAAACCCTTATGACTTTCTTCTGTGCAACACAACCGGTATTTAGCTTAATGTTCATATTGCTTTTATAAACAGTGTAGGCACACAAAGGACAAAAACCACCATGAACATTTCATTAAAGTAGTCCGTATACACTAGGGGTGTAACGATATATGTAAAATATCCCGTTATTAACGGATCAAACAGCGCTGGCATCACACATCTTTATCCAGCACTTCAAAACTCAAATATTATCATATTTAAATTTTATTTTTAATACATTATTTGTTCATCCTTCAAAGATTACCCCAATTATAAAACTAAAAGTTTCAAGATGTAGGAAAACT
The DNA here is from genome assembly GCA_036326025.1 of Chrosomus eos. Lineage (NCBI taxonomy): Eukaryota > Metazoa > Chordata > Actinopteri > Cypriniformes > Leuciscidae > Chrosomus > Chrosomus eos. The sequence continues at coordinate 46,201,999 of CM070824.1, read as the reverse complement.
ACGGAAGCGTATTGCATTCACTTGAGGAAAAAAAAACTGTTTTTCTGAATTAACGAGTTAATTATCTCAGAATTACGAGAATTTTTCATGGGGAAAAAGTTTTTGCTCTGTTTTCCTGAATTAATGACTTAATTATGTCAGAATTATGAGTAACTCATTAATTCAGAAAAACAGAGCAAAACCTTTTTTTTTCATGAAAAATTCTCTTGTAATTCTGAGATAATTAACTCGTTAATTCAGAAAAGAGCAAAAACTTTTTTTCAAAATTCTCATAATTCTGAGATAATTAACTCGTTAATTAAAAAAAACAGAGCAAAAACTATTTTTTCATGAAAAATTCTCGTAATTCTGAGATCATTAAAGGATTAGTTCACTTTTAAAAAAACTTTTGCTGATAATTTACTCACCCGCATGTCATCCAAGATGTCCATGTCTTTCTTTCTTCAGTGGAAAAGAAATGAAGGTTTTTGATGAAAACATTCCAGGATTTTTCTCCATATAATGGACTTCAATGGGACCCAAACGGTTCAAGGTCCAAATGCCAGTTTCAGTGCAGCTTCAAAGGGCTTTAAACGACACCAGACGATGAATAAGGGTCTTGTCTAGCCAAACCATCGCTCATTTCAAAAATAAATAACAAAGTTTAGGTTTTTTAAGCACAAATGCTCGCCTTGCTCTGTTCTGTGATGAGCGTTCGTGACTGTCCTGTTCGAACTCGTTCATCAAAATGAACAAATCTTTTTTCGAGTCATGACTCGAAGGGTCCTAGATAAGACCCTTATTCATCGTCTGGTGTCGTTTAAAGCCCTTTGAAGCTGCACTGAAACTGTCATTTGGACCTTGAACCGTTTGGGTCCCATTGAAGTCCATTATATGGAGAAAAACCCTGGAATGTTTTCATCAAAAACCTTCATTTCTTTTCGACTGAAGAAAGAAAGACATGGACATCTTGGATGACATGGGGGTGAGTAAATTATCAGCAAAAGTTTTTTTAAAAGTGAACTACTTTAACTCGTTAATTCAGAAAAACAGTAGATTTTCCTCAAATGAATGCAATACGCTTCCGTAGAAAACTCACTTATTTAAATTGTTTTTTTTTAATAAATAGGAAATTTCTCTGCCATTTCTTTCTCTTTGCTGTATCGAAAACGCACCGCACCGTGAATTGTGTGATCCGCTCCACCCCTAATCTGCTCTGAATATTCCCATGTGTTTCAGAACGACCGTGGCGGCCCGAAGGCTTACCTTCAGAACAGCTGGACCTCCATGATCTACGCCCGTCTGTTCTGCGGCAGAGGTTACGACTTCAGTCAGCTCGTAGATGTGGCCACGCTACAAACGCACGACGACATCAAGATTTATGCGCTTTTCAGAAACTTTTGGTAAGACAAACACTTCATCTGTACATTTTGTTAATATTATGTAAAAAATGCATGTGCAGTATTGTATAATTATGTATACTATTCTTTTTATAATTTATAATGCTGATTCTTCAGGTAAATGGTTGAATAGGGTAGGCAAACATAAGCCTCAGCTTCAGCCTACTCCTTTTTTTTGTGGTTATTTCATTGTAAATTTACCAGAAAAATTAAATAAAATCAAATCAAAATCTCATGTAGAGGTTATCACCATCGGCCCGATACACACACTGAGCGTGAATGCCACGAAAAACACACAAAACGCATCGAAAACGAGAAAGAGTTTTGAGATTGACTGTATAAATAGATTTAAGAATTAAATACGATTAGTTGATTAATCATTATAGTAATCTTTAGATTAATCGATTATCAAAATAATCATTTGTTGCAGCCCTAGTTCGAAAGTTCATTCTTCGATTTCGCTGTAAATATATCAGGGCGTTCATGGATGCACAATTGTTTTAAAATGTATCGATATTGTTTGATATTGGATATATATCAGACAATGTTGGCTATTTAATTTAATTTTGCATGCTCATTTCCCCAATTAGTATATTTAGATTAGATTACTTTTTAAGTATTTTCAGTTTATTTATTTTTTCTGGATTCATTTGATCAGAATTGCGTTATTAAGTCAGAATTGCGTGATATAAAGTTGTAATTGTGTGTTATAAAGTCAGAATTGTGAGATATAAAGTTGCAATTGTGTGTTATAAAGTCAGAATTGTGAGATATAAAGTTGCAATTGTGTGTTATAAAGTCAGAATTGTGAGATATAAAGTTGCAATTGTGGGTTATAAAGTCGTTTGATTATGTAGGGCTGGGCGATAAAACGATAACGATAATTATTAGAGAAGCAAATGCATTCGCAAGTCACAAAAACAACTGGATCCAATCAGAGAAAGCTGGATTTGCAGTTTTAATTTTGTGTCAATATGATGAATTATGGTGTAATATAAATATTATATTGTATTGACAACTCAATTAAATATTTACCATCATATATTCTGCATAATATGACGTTTTTAAATAAACACTGACAAAAACTACACAAGTTTTAGGGCTGGATGATATATATAACACTGATATGAGTGATCACATGGATTTAGACCTATATTGTATTTATATAAAGCGTTCACAGGTATATTAAAAAAAGAAACGCAGTCTCAGCTTTCAAATTCTGTCAGTTTTATCATTAAATTCAAATAATGTGGTTTTGTGGCTCTTTAATGTGGGGTTAATCATCTCTTCCTGAAGTCAATCATGCAATCTGTGTTTCAACAGCACATTCAGTGACTATAAACTTCATAGCTAGAAAAATGATTTGCATTTTGATTAATAAATGCTCAAAATTACATATGTCTATTTTCTACAAAATGGTGTAGAAACATGTCACCACAAACTTTATTATTATAAAAATGCCTTGTGTAAATGTTTTATACAAATCAGTTGTTCATTTTAACCTTTAATATTATTGTAATGTAAAGTTTACAACATTGAGGTTTTTAACTGTGCCTAAAATATATATATATCCAAATGAATCGACATCAAATCGAATCTTGTCTATGCTGACGTGACTGACGGGGAGTCACATGATCCTGCTGAATAGATGTTTTACATGTTGATATCTGTTGTTTCCACAAACAGAAACGAAAAGAGAAGTTGTGTGAAGTGTGAAGTTGTGCACCTCTATTTACAGGAACATGAGTGCGGTGTGTGTTTACAACATGACTGAAATCAGCAAGGTCTTCAGTTCCTCTGAATTCAGCGCCCCCAACGACCCTGCGGGTCACCGGCCGGGAACGGTGAGAACTGTCACTGAAGCGACACTGCTTTATTACTTGTATAAATCACAAAATGAGAACTATATTATCGCCCAACTGTAATCTGCTAAATGCGACTATAAGGCATGAAGATATTAGGGTATTATAAACATTAGCATATTGAATTTCTGAACAATATTTTTTGTGAAAAGCGCTATACAAATAAATTTGACTTGTACTGACAATATTGTATCGAAGCTTGTTTCACTACCACAGAATAAAAAAAAAGGTAATTGCGACTTTTTATCTTTTTTGTTATAAAGTCAGAATTGCATGATATAAAGTCGCAATTGCGAGTTATATAGTCAGAATTGTAAGATATAAAGTTGCAATTGTGTGTTATAAAGTCAAAATTGAATTATAAAGTCAGAATGGCATTATAAAGTCAGAATTGTGTGATATAAAGTTGCAAATGCGAGTTATAAAGTCGGAATTGCGTTAAGTCAGAATTGCGTAATATAAAGTTGCAAATGCGAGTTATAAAGTCAGAATTGCGTTAAGTCAGAATTGCGTGATATAAAGTTGCAAATGCGAGTTATAAAGTCGGAATTGCGTTAAGTCAGAATTGCGTAATATAAAGTTGCAAATGCGAGTTATAAAGTCAGAATTGCGTTAAGTCAGAATTGCGTGATATAAAGTTGCAAATGCGAATTATAAACTCAGAATTGCGTGATATAAAGTTGCAAATGCGAGTTATAAAGTCAGAATTGCGTTATTAAGTAAGAATTGCGTGATATAAAGTTGCAAATGCGAGTTATAAAATCAGAATTGCGTTATAAAGTCAGAATTGCGTTATATAAAGTTGCAAATGCGAGTTATAAAGTCAGAATTTCGTTAAGTCAGAATTGCATGATATAAAGTTGCAAATGTGAATTATAAACTCAGAATTGCGTGATATAAAGTTGCAAATGCGAGTTATAAAGTCAGAATTGCGTTATAAGTCAGAATTGCGTGATATAAAGTTGCAAATGCGAGTTATAAAGTCGGAATTGCGTTAAGTCAGAATTGCGTAATATAAAGTTGCAAATGCGAGTTATAAAGTCAGAATTGCGTTAAGTCAGAATTGCGTGATATAAAGTTGCAAATGCGAATTATAAACTCAGAATTGCGTGATATAAAGTTGCAAATGCGAGTTATAAAGTCAGAATTGCGTTATTAAGTCAGAATTGCGTGATATAAAGTTGCAAATGCGAGTTATAAAATCAGAATTGCGTTATAAAGTCAGAATTGCGTTATATAAAGTTGCAAATGCGAGTTATAAAGTCAGAATTTCGTTAAGTCAGAATTGCATGATATAAAGTTGCAAATGCGAATTATAAACTCAGAATTGCGTGATATAAAGTTGCAAATGCGAGTTATAAAGTCAGAATTGCGTTAAGTCAGAATTGCGTGATATAAAGTTGCAAATGCGAGTTATAAAATCAGAATTGCGTTATAAAGTCAGAATTGCGTTATATAAAGTTGCAAATGCGAGTTATAAAGTCAGAATTTCGTTAAGTCAGAATTGCATGATATAAAGTTGCAAATGTGAATTATAAACTCAGAATTGCGTGATATAAAGTTGCAAATGCGAGTTATAAAGTCAGAATTGCGTTATAAAGTCAAAATTGTGAGATATATAAAGTCAAAATTGCATTATAAAGTCAGAATTGCGTTATATAAAGTTGCAAATGCGAGTTATAAAGTCAGAATCGTTAAGTTAGAATTGCGTGATATAAAGTTGCAAATGCGAGTTATAAAGTCAGAATTGCGTTATTAAGTCAGAATTGCGTGATATAAAGTTGCAAATGCGAGTTATAAAGTCAGAATTGCGTTATAAAGTCAGAATTGCGTTATATAAAGTTGCAAATGCGAGTTATAAAGTCAGAATTGCGTTATATAAAGTTGCAAATGCGAGTTATAAAGTCAGAATCGTTAAGTCAGAATTGCGTGATATAAAGTTGCAAATGCGAGTTATAAAGTCAGAATTTCGTTAAGTCAGAATTGCATGATATAAAGTTGCAAATGCGAATTATAAACTCAGAATTGCGTGATATAAAGTTGCAAATGCGAGTTATAAAGTCAGAATTGCGTTATTAAGTCAGAATTGCGTGATATAAAGTTGCAAATGCGAGTTATAAAATCAGAATTGCGTTATAAAGTCAGAATTGCGTTATATAAAGTTGCAAATGCGAGTTATAAAGTCAGAATTTCGTTAAGTCAGAATTGCATGATATAAAGTTGCAAATGTGAATTATAAACTCAGAATTGCGTGATATAAAGTTGCAAATGCGAGTTATAAAGTCAGAATTGCGTTATAAAGTCAAAATTGTGAGATATATAAAGTCAAAATTGCATTATAAAGTCAGAATTGCGTTATATAAAGTTGCAAATGCGAGTTATAAAGTCAGAATTGCGTGATATAAAGTTGCAAATGCGAGTTATAAAGTCAGAATTGCGTTATTAAGTCAGAATTGCGTGATATAAAGTTGCAAATGCGAGTTATAAAGTCAGAATTGCGTTATAAAGTCAGAATTGCGTTATATAAAGTTGCAAATGCGAGTTATAAAGTCAGAATTGCGTTATATAAAGTTGCAAATGCGAGTTATAAAGTCAGAATTGCGTGATATAAAGTTGCAAATGCGAGTTATAAAGTCAGAATTGCGTTAAGTCAGAATTGCGTGATATAAAGTTGCAAATGCGAGTTATAAAGTCAGAATTGCGTGATATAAAGTTGCAAATGCGAGTTATAAAGTCAGAATTGCGTTAAGTCAGAATTGCGTGATATAAAGTTGCAAATGCGAGTTATAAAGTCAGAATTGCGTTAAGTCAGAATTGCGTGATATAAAGTTGCAAATGCGAGTTATAAAGTCAGAATTGCGTTATTAAGTCAGAATAGACCTTTCTCACAATAACCAGAAATACGTAATCGTTGTGGAAGCGGAGTTCCTGTCAAGCGTCAACACATCAGAAAAACATGCCCGGCAAGTGAAAATGGAGAGAGTCTACACAACTTCATTAACGGATTTGCCAAAGATTACATTTGCCGACGTTATACGACTCGTGGAGGAAAACTGCGTCACCACATATAAAAAATAAAAAAAGTTTCAAAGCTTTCTTTGATATTTAATTTTTCTCTACTTCTACAGACGTTAACGGCTGCCGTTTTTGGCACCGCTCATACACAGGGTCCCTTTTTCCTTTAGGGGTGAAATGGTCGAGGAAAAAGGCTAGGGACAGCCTCTGGTTTCAAGCGGCGAACAGTGATCCCTAAAACATAGTCTTCTGATGTGAAGTGTCTGCTGCAGACATAAGTGCTCCCCTTTTTAATCGTAAAGTTTGGTCCTTCATCCCACCGGATAGCCTGAACCTATTTACGTCGAACTTCACAATCAACAGGGAAGGAATGAAAAGATAGATATGGCTGTTTTTGGGCATAGCAAGAACAGCTCGGTACGCTACAATAGCTCTTGCTCGTGCCATTTGTTTACCTGTTGCCCTGACGGGGAGGAAGGAGATTACCACAACGATTGCGTATTTACGGTCACAAATACGGAAGTTGTGAGAAAGGTCTATTGCGTGATATAAAGTTGCAAATGTGGGTTATAATATCAGAATTGCGTTAAGTCAGAATTGTGTGATATAAAGTTGCGAATGTGTTTTATTCTGTAGCGGAAACAAGCTTCCATAATATTGTCAATATTGAGCTGAACAATATCCGCCTTTCTTCTTCATTAACAGTGTATTTGTCATGTACTCTGTACTTAATGTCTTTGTGAGGGACTGAATGAACTACACATCTGAATGATGAACGACCGCCTTGAACCGCATGTCGAGCTCTGATCCTCAAGTCACCGGGATATTTTCCATTCCTTCTATCTAACAACTCGTCTCTGTTTCAGTGTGTGGATGACAGTGCTAGTCTCCGCACGGATGTCCTGAAGTTCATGCAGCTGCGTCCCGAGATGAAGGACTGGGTGATGCCAGAGAACGGACCCCTGCTGTTCAGACACCGCCATTACACACACATCCAGGTGGACCGAGAACAACACGACACGGTCCTGCTTCTGTCTCTCGGTGCGTGAATCCGTCTCTAAACAGGGGAATCTTCACGATTCAGTCGCATAAACTTAGCCTCTATGCTAACAACTAGTAGATAATCTTACACAGTCTTTTCCAATTCAAATTACACTGATCCACCTTTTTATGTAACTGGCTTTAAAAAGCGAGAACCAGTTTTGAGGGAAAAATGCTATACTTTTAAGTATGCATTCCTCTTTATTAATCATAACTTATCTTAAAATGTCAGTGCAATGGGAACAAGTGCATCATTTCCACCTACAGAACTCCCACAAATATGTATTTATGGTTCAGAAGAAGTACGTCAGTTTAAAACCCCCCTTAACTGTGGGACGTTTGCCATTATATATTTAAAACAATAATATCTTAGTAAAAATCATAAGGAATATTGACAAACTATATATAATTTGAAAGCTTACAATCTCTAGTTTCATATTGGGGTGTTTTCTAAAATATATTACAGAGGAGCAGTAATTCATCAATTTGCAACAAGAATATTACATATTCATAATATGTGTTGTTTAGAGTGTATGAGTGTTTAGGCCTTTATTTTGAAATGGCAATAAACATGAAAAATCATGAAAGATTGGTAGAAACCTCAGTTTGTTTTCATGCCAAGAGTTCATAAGATAACACCAATTCAATTTTATGAGAGACAAAAGGTCTGAAAATGTTTTAAATATAAAGAAAAATATTATGGATTTTCGATTTGTGATGTGGCTGCAAGCTATAACGCACATGTGGTCTTTATATGCACTTTTTTAGAGGTTAAATTCAAATCAAATCCTCCCAAGCCACACAGACTACTTCTGAATAGGATGACTACTTCATAAATCGTATGAAAATTATGGAAATACATGTTCAGATCACTCAAAACACATATGGAAGTGGAGGCGCCCTTATATGGGCAGTGAGGAAGTCTGGCACTGCGCCCAAATATGAAAAAATTATAAATTTTGAGATGTCAACCTAAAATATGGAACACAACTTGTTCAGATTTTTGGCTTTCATTTTCTTGCAATTTTAGAGTAAAATATATTATGTAATATATATTTATTATATAAATAATTATATTTATACATTGCACATGTTTCTGTTTCACTTTCATCATTTCTACAATAATCTGGCAAATGTCTTCTTTAAAACAAGACCAACCAGCATTCTTGAATTACAACCATTTAAGTTTGGATAGTGATTTTTATGAACTATGAACGAAAAAAGGGAGGTGAAAGTTAAAGGGGGGTGAAATACTCAGTTTCACTCAATCTCATGTTAATCTTGAGTACCTATAGAGTAGTATTGCATCCTTCATACCTCCAAAAAGTCTTTAGTTTTATTATATTTATAAAAGATAGACAGGCTGTACCGAGTCTTTCCGGAAAAACCCGAGCGGGTGGAGGCGTGCCGTGTGGGCGGGAGCGCGCGAAGCTTTTGCGTGTGTTGTAAACAGACAGACTCGTGGTTTATGAGGACATGATTTAGTTTTACAATAAACAAACTGACACCTACAGTGGCCAGCTAAACAACTGTATTTAAACACACACACACCATACATCGCATGCTCCATCGATACATTAACTGTACGTGATCATGTTGTTTACTTGCTGTGCTTAAGTTACACACCGATAGTTAACAACACACAGACATTTGAAGCAGTTTTACTCACCGCCTGCGGTTCCGTGAACCTTTATCGTTGGGACTGCTCCATCTTTAAGTATTAGGCGATCTGCAAATCCGGCGTCGAACTGAGCCTATAAAGTTAACTATAACCGTCGAAATGAAGGAAACAAACAAGAACACGTCACTTGCACAACTCCGTTGCTGCTCTGGAAAAACAAAATCCATCCACAGGTCCCTTAACTCTGGGTTCTTTGGAAATGTGTGCAGTGTTGTCTTGCCCTGGCAACCAAAAACACACTTTTTTTGAGCCTTTTTTTTATTGCAGCGCTCTGATGGCATAGGACTCTCACTCTCGCACGCTCTAGGCTACAGCTGCGCGCGCGCACTTCCGGGAGAATTGCCCTTAAGACCCGTATAAGGAAATTCCGGCCACTCTGACGTTGCGTAGAGCCGTATTCGAAAAAAACTTTCCGAAACTTGTGACAAACCGAAAGGAGTATTTTTGGAACAGAAATACTCCATCAAACTTACAACTTCAGTTTTGAAACTTTGTCCATGTTTAGCATGGGAACCCAACTCTTTAACAGTGTAAAAAACTCACTATGCATGAAACAGCATTTCACCCCCCATTTAAAGAAGACATTCTCAGAGCTAAAATAATATTTGATGATCGCTGGGAATTATTTGATTATTATATGGAAAATATACATGCTCACGTTCTCTCAAATCCTGCTGACATTACATTTCTCTATACTGTACTTATACGTGTTATAGTCATTAAAGAACACGCATTTAGTTTCATATTTATGTCTAAATAATACTTTTTTTGGTAACACTTTATTTGAAGGGGTGTGCATAAGACTGACATGACACTGTCATAAACATGACATTACACCTGTCATGAACATGAAGGAGTCTTTATGAATGTTTATGACTGTTGTCATTAAGTGTCATTCGGTAAATTATGACACTTTCAATGCAAAGTTGACATTGTTTAAAATGTCTTTGTTATGACAACTTGACATTAACAAAGACAAAAATGTCTTGATTATGAAAACTTGAAATTAACAAAGACGGAAATGTCTTTGTTATGACAACTTGACATTAACCGAGAAATCATACCTGTCAACCTGTCACAACTTTGGCCGTCATGACACCATTATAACTGTGTCATGAATATTTTACTTGTCCTCAAGTAAAGTGGAACACATTGTACTAGTTATAAAGATGTCATTAAGGGTTATTACACTGCAAAATGCTTGAAGTTTGATAATTAGACCTGTTATGACATATTTGTGACAGGTTGACAGGTTATGATTTCTTGGTTAATATTAAGTTGTCATAACAAAGACATTTTTGTCTTGGGTAATGTCAAGTTGTCATAACAAAGACATTTTTTGTCTTTGTTAATGTCAAGTTGTCATAACAAAGACATTTTAAACAATGTCAACTTTGCATTAAAAGTGTCATAATTTACCGAATGACACTTAATGACAACAGTCATAAACATTCATAAAGACTCCTTCATGTTCATGACAGGTGTTATGTCATGTTTAGGACACTGTCATGTCAGTCTTATGCACACCCCTTCAAATAAAGTGTTACCCTTTTTTTTTATTTCATCTGTTGATTATATGAAAAGTGAAACGCATGAGTAAGATAGGATCATAAGGGTGTCGAGGAGCATTCAAGCTATTTTAATTCAAGGAAAAAAGGTTTTAATATGTATTTTTAGTGATCAAAGATGAGTTATAAGAGTTTTAAATGATTGACAGGGGGATTTTAATATGATGTGGCTTTTTATGACTTGCTTCCCGTTGAACAGGATGTTTAATATCAGCTGAGCAGTTCATTAGGTTGTAAATGCATGTTGATTTAACACACATTAGTTTCCTATTAAATGACTGGCAGCTACAGGAAAAGGCTGGTATGTAACGCTAGTAAATGATGTAATGAATCATTGATAATGTTGTGTTAGTCAGAAGACTGAGGGTAAATGAACATTAGTGTGTGAGGAGTGTAGTGTGACTTATCAAAGTGATGCAATAGTTTCAAGCCCTGATTCGTCTAGGTGTGATTATAGCGGGAATATACTGACATCACTTTCCTGCGGGAACACACTCCCTCATCCGGACTGAGAGAAGAAGAGCTGAGTGACGGGATTTAATAGAAAAACGAGCGATTATCAGTTTAATCTGAAGCTTTCTTACAACTCAGCAAAGATCCAGTGATCGTGGATATTAACATGCGGCAGAATCATGTTTCCTCACATTGAACGCATGAACGCTTTATATAAATACAATATAGATCTAAATCCATGTGATCACTCTTATCAGTGTTATATATATCATTTCACCCAGCCTTAAAACTTGTCGTTTTTGTCAGTGTTTATTTAAAAACATCCAATTATGCAGAATATACGATGGTAAATATGTAATTGATGAGTTGTCAATACACAATATAATAATACAATATATAGTGTATGATTTACTCCATAATTTAGCATATTGACACAAAATTAAAACTGCAAATCCAAATGTTTCTGTGAATCGCAACGACTCATTTGCTTCTCTGTTTAGCGTTCGTCAGTCTGTAAAAATTGACATTTATGCATTTGGCAGACGCTTTTATCCAAAGTGACTTACATTGCATTTCAAGGTACACATTTACATTCTTATCTATGCTTTCCCTGGGAATTGAACCCATGACCTTGGCGTTGCAAGCGTGAACGCTCTACTGTTTGAGCTACAGGAAAGCTACACCTCAGATTTTTCTCAAATCTATTTACAGTCAAATCGCAAAGCTCTTCCTGTTTTAGATGTGTTTTAGATGTGTTTTAGATGTGTTTTTCACAGCTGATAACAGATGCTGGCACTCAGTGTGTGTAACCGCAGTCACTCGGCCTTGTGACTTGATAATAATCATATGCAAAAGCAACATGTCGGGTATCTTAAATGCTTCCCACATAGAGATGTGTGTGTGAGAGATGTGCGTGTGACAGACATATTGGTTATATCGATACGTTTTCTTATTTTCTCACAGAAAGTGGAGGGGTCCATAAAGTCCTGGAAGACTTGTTTGTGATTGCGGAG
>CM070824.1:46157487-46184987 GCA_036326025.1 Chrosomus eos | reverse complement strand
ACTCTAGGGTCCGATACGGTGCTCTACATCACAGCTAAACCAGTTTTTTTGCTAATCATTAGCGCAGGGTATCGATTCACATGTTCCGATTTGATCCAATTTTCACTGGCTCCCACCACAAAAATAATTATGAATGAATAAAATAATGTATGCTTATATTGTAATAAGGTTATGACACCCACATTTTAGATACCAGCGAAATTTAACAATTCTCGATTCCAGTTTTAATACCACAGCTAAAACTACTAATATCAATTTCACAGATTATTAAAAGACAAGTAAACAGTCATTAATAAAAAAATAAGAACAAATAATTAAACTACAAGCAATAGCACATATAAATAAATACAAAAGAACAAAGTGATATAATCAGTGCTTTAAAGGTTTTCCAGGAGTAACAGTAGTTTTCAGGTTAAATCTATTAAATAAAGGTTAATCCTTGTTAAAGTTAATTATAGTTTGATTATAAGTTTGATTAATAATAGAGACAGCAACAGGAGGAATATTAGACTAATGCACAGATACACATGCAGTAATACGTGTTATATACTAACACCACAATAAGTGGGCTTATATTAGGTTGCTGTCACTTTAAGACTATTCAGTCTCTCCAGAAAAACACCATTAAAGTCCTCATATTTATGCGGGGGCATTTTTTCACATACGCCGCACTTGCGCCGCATTAATTGCCGATTTCCGCACAAAATATGCATGATTTCATAATCCCCGCATTTTCGTTGCAATAAAGTCACATAAATATCAGCAGAAAGTTGAAAAATGTTGCGTTTGCTTCACACAAGAGCCGCCGTTTCCCTGTTGCCATGGGAACGTTATGAAGTGACGTAATTACGCGACGCGAACATCATCGAAAAGCTGTAAAACAGGAAGAGCACATTATTTTTTTATATTTTATTTCTTCATTTTTCCAGAAGTTGTAGCAGTATTCCTCTAGTAAAGCTCCAGAACTTGTTTGACTCATCAATGTTTTGTAAGTTTGATGTGTTTATTAAGATCTGAAATAAAACGCGATGAACTGAAATATTCCAGCACTTTCTGTGATGTAGTGTGCTTGCTTATCTAGGAAGTAATAAGAAATGACTCTTTACAGTAAGGTAGTAGCCTAGGAGAACAGGGAACAGGGGAATCACTTTCTCTCTTTCATCAAACAGCAGTTTTTGCAAGTTCCGCAATTTCATCGCATAAAATTTCATAAATATCCCATATTCCATCCATTTTTTAAGAAAACATGCCGCATAATCAAGGATTTTTGACCACAACAATCACTAAAATCTGTGTTTTTCTGGAAGGACTGACTAATGCACAGATACTGATACAGATACACAAGCGCTGAATGTACATGGAAAAAATCAATTCATGGCTTTTGAGAATCAATAAGGAATCGACCACATTTTATAAAACGATTAATCAAAAAATAAATTTGGGAAACCCTGCATTCGAATCTGACATACTAACACCACAATAATGTCAAATAAAACATTTAGTTAAACTATTTCTGCGTATGGTATGTAAGTAATTATATTTATAATCAACTTTGAAGCTACTCCAACGGCTGGGTTTGTCCATATTTGACCCAAAGTTTGGTTTAAAACAACCCAGCATTTTTTAGAGTGTGATGAATATGATCTCTGATCCTGTGGTGCATTCTGGGATTGCTATCTAGATTACCAGCTCAAAGGTTTTTGTGAAATGTTTTCAGAAATATCCATTTATGTCAATTCGACAAACGTAAAATCCCATGCCTGTCTCTCCACAGAGATGCCTTTAGCCGAACCCTCAAGGACTGAATTTGAGCCGAGACGCACGCATCCTGTCCCGCCGTCCGCCCACCACTTCCTGCGGTGCCCGATGACATCACACCACGCCTCGTACCACTGGCAGCACGGGAGCGCGCGCGAGGAGTGTGTGCTCTCGCCTCAGGAGGAATGTGTGTACCTCATCGACAGCATGAACGAGACTCACGAGGGGTGGTACACGTGCGTGTCTTCAGAGCGCGGCTATAACAGGACCGTCGCTCGATACGCGCTCCGCTTGAGCCGCTCAAACGCTCACCGTCTCACTCCTGTGGGGTTACTTCTGCTCATAGTGATGTCACTTCCTGTTTTAGACCTTTGAAAGTATTATCTGACCCTGAAGTTCCTGTCAAATCGTGCGCGCTGCACGGTTTGGAGCAGTCTCTTCTGTCTCGCATGCCGCTCTTGCTCGCACGCTCTAGATTCTGGGAGTTTGAACTCATTTGCGGGCATCAGGGAGCCACTATCAATATGCGGGAGAATCCCGGAACTTGCGGGACACTTGGGATGTCTGTTTTTTGTCTCGAGCATCAGGTTGTGCAATCAGTTCGCTCGCAACATAAGTGATGGATTAAAATAGCGCTACCGCAGAAATAGGTTATTAAAACTGTGTTTACAAAGTGAAGCACTAAATAAGGCAGTTATTAACAGCAGCAGTAAAAGACTGTTTTTAGTCAGTGTTTTCGGCGAATGCTTGTGCACTAATGCATATTTTTCCTGTCCTTTTAATCAAGCCTGTAAGCTTGCTGCGTCTCCATTCCATTTCTTTTATAGCATTTGTCTATTATTAAGTTTTAATTGTTTTACAAATGCGATCTACTGCGGCTCTACTACATTCCCACGCTTGTTTTCAGTCTTTCTATATTTATTTTATCCATTTATGCTTATAATTAATTGAATTTAAAAAAAAAAATTAATTATATATTTCTGATGTTTTTGGTTTATATCTTCACATCTGTACAACATGTCTGTGTAAATTTGTTTTTAACAAAAATAATGTTTTTAAATTAAATTAAAAACAAATGTTGTATATAATTTAGATTTTTTACATTAATCATGGCTGTCAACTTGCCATCAGCAATTATCATTAAAAACAATGCAAATATTGATATTAGTAAAACTCAATGTTTGGCTTTTGCACTTTTTAAAGTACACTTTTACACATAAATACCCTGATTATGGGGTTTATTTAGTTATAATAAACAAAAAAAATCTAAATTTAATTTTTATCCAATTAATCGAAAAAAAAATATTCATCCGATTAATCGATTATGAAAACAATCGTTAGTTGCAGCCCTAATTATATATATATATATATAAATAAAAAAACATTTTTTTGATTATTATTGCCAGAGCTTTTTCTATTCTTACATTGATGAAAGACTATAAAGATTTTGGTATTTACAATAATTTGCACTGATGAATCACTCATAATGTCCATGAATCATCAGTCATAAGAGTATGAAAACACATAGGGTTGATGTGGGAGAAGATCAGCTCGATCTCATGATTCCACATCAGATTTTACAGGACTTGTTGTTGTTGTTTGTTTTTCATGATCAGCAGCTTTTGAGTCATGTGATCTACCGTCAAACATTCAGACACAATAACTCAATTTATGTTCCTCTTGATCTTAAAAACCCATTTTATCTAAACGAGTTACTCAAATTAAATTAAATAACAGAGCTTAGCAGAACTAGACAAAGCAGCTCAAATATAGAGTTTATTTTTAGCATGTTTTAAACACATCATTCCCAGAATTCCAGTTTATCAACAAACATGTGTCTGAACGTTTGACTCCATGTGTAGCGTTGTTATTTATAGTGTTAAGACTTAATTATATATAATTTAAGATTAATATAGATAAAACTAAACTAAACAGAGGATTTGATTGGATCAGTCAGGAAGATCATTCCAAAATCAACATCATCTTAAAGTTGAGTTGAGTGACTAGCGTCACACTTCATTTTCATCACTAGATTTGATGTTTTGAATGTAAAGTGACATTAAAGGTACAATATGCAGGATTTTTCTCCACCAGGGGTCGCTGACCTCTTACAATAACAAAGGCGTATATTGATGACGTATATTCCGCATTAAGCGTAATTATGGATCTTGTCGTCAAGCTGATGGATGTTTTATGGATGAGTGAATACACTGATGTGTTTAACATGACTGTGGTGAAGCAGGAGCGATTGCTAGACGTACACCAGCGCCACACGCAACGCCAGTCCCGCGGATATAAGGAATAAGGGCATTTCATTCTACCCAACTACACACAACTGCTGAATTAATACTCACACAGGTCAGTTTATTAGAGGAATGAAACTTGAGGTAACCCAGCGCTGTTTCACTCACTCTAAGGCTACGTTCACACTGCAGGGCTTAATGCTCAATTCCGATTTTTTGAAAAAATCCGATTTTTTTGCAAGGCCGTTCACATTTCCAATTAAATGCGACCTTTAGTGATCTCCTGTGTGAACGTGAAATGACCCAGAAGTGACCCGCATGCGCAGAAGAGTACTCAACGGTCAACGACGTCACTTGCTGTTTGCGGAAGTACCTAAACATGAATGTCAACAGTGGAGCTCGTTTAGCAATATTAAAGTTATTTTCCCAACAGAGCCAGCACAATTACAATCTTTTCGTTTTAAGAAGAAAATTAAGAAGGAGGAGAGCGTTTGAGCGCCTTCGATTAACTCACGGGAAGAGACACGTCTGTGGCGGACCATAACAGTGCAACACGTTGGAGTGTATTGACAGGTGCGTGCTATCGGTGCTATCGTACGATAGCTAACTTTATCTTCTCATTCCTGCCTACTTCAACGCAGAATTATGACGTTTGTCGCATATCAACGGCGTGCGGGTCGGATACATGCGACCTGGCCGTTCAGATTGAGGTCGCATTTCAAAAGATCGGATACGTATCGGATTTGGACCACATACCCAAGTGGCCTGGGTCGCATTTGAAAAGATCGGATCTGTGTCGTTCAGACTGTCATGAAAAGATCGGATACAGGTCGCATAGGGGCAAAAAAAAAATCGGGATTGGGTCGTTTCAGCCTGCAGTGTGAACGTAGCCTAACAGTTACACTATCACACTAAACGCATTTGAGTGTGTTGAATGTTGTTAGTTGGGTTGTTTGTTGGCTGTATGAGACTAAGCAAGCTAGATCAACATTAGAATAACATACAGATCATATTCTAACATTTCATCATGTTGAACTAAATAACATTGATTTGTTTTTGTGGTAAATGGACTGTATTTATATAGCGCTTTCACAGACCCAATGGCCACCAAAGCGCTTTACATTTAGCCTCACATTCACCCATTCACTCACTCATTCATACACCGACGGTGGTGTCAGCAGCGGTGTTTATGTACATTTGCTCTCCTTTTCTAATAAAGTACATGAACACTCGCGTCTCTGTCGAGTGGAAGTTAGTCGTGGACGTGGAGCTCTCGCATCTCGAAACATGTTGATCTTCGTTTTAGTCTCTTTCTGTCTCAAAGTCTGCTTGCCATGGTCCATAATGTTTGAACAAAACAACAACAGCGTGAGCGTCCTGCTAGCCATAACCGGCATAACCCAGTTGTCCACGTCTTTCGCCATGGTTACTATGGCAGTACGAGCGGAAACAATGGTGGAAACCAAGGACAGCGCGGATATGACGCAATTTTCTCACGATTTACAAATAGTTGGAAACATTTGGGATATTGTAAGTAATCAACTAAACAAAATATATAACATTGGCCTAGTGGTTTTTGGATATTTTACTGCATAAATCCTACATATTGTACCTTTAAGATTTTAAATACTTGTTGAATTACTCAGTATTGTTTCACAGAAATCATTGAGACTGTTCAGTGTGTAATGTTGACGCTTCCATAAGCTCAAACAATGTCTTGACTGTTTGTATGGAGAGATATTTATTGTGAGTGAAAGAATATGAATGGATATTTAAACCCTGTGACTAACTTAAAGTTTTAAATATATATGATTCTATAGAGTATATATACAATTTGCCACAAATGTTTATTTTTTCTCTCTTGTAAACTTAATGTATATTTTTATTGCACTGTGAACTTCCTTCCACTTTTTAAATGTTTCAAATAACTGGAAAAACCGCTAAACTAGAGTATAGAGTAACTGTATGAGCGTTGTTCAATGTCACACACACACTGCAAAAAATGCTTTTCTTAATGAGTATTTTTGTCTTGTTTTCAGTCCAAATATCGAAAAATTCTTACATCAAGAAGCATTTACTAGATGAGTGAAAAGACTTAATTTTGATTAATTTCCCTGGAAAACAGTTTGTGAGTTGTTGCTTAAAAAAAGCAAAATTATCTGCCAATGGGGTCAGAAAAATAATCTTAATTCAAACAGAAACAACATTATTTTTTGCAGTGACCCAGCATCTAAAGTCATGAGATCTCTCTGGAAAGAGTGTGTTTATGTGGTGATGATGGTCAATGCTGGATGATTGACCAATTTACACACTGAATAAAGACTTGTGTGAAAGCTCAAAGGTCCCGGTTGTTTTAAAACACACACACGCTGTAAATGACAGATGACACACCGGACATGACTCAACATCTCACTTCTCTCACGCGGTTCTGAACTCAGGAAACTCAGATGTTAAATTACAATAAAAGTTTGTCACAATGTGTTTCCTTTTTTGTGGAAATGCTGTGGGCTGTCTGTCGACCTCACAGAAATGTTGACCACTGATGCAGAAAACATGTTTACTGACAGTTCTGCTTAACACAAAGACTCGTGTGCTGAATTCTGATGATCTGGGTATCAGCTCATATATGATCATTATGTTATCGTTATCGACCCAATAAGAAAATTAGGCTGATATATTAAAGCCGATAAATAATGTATTATTTCCTTCAGCTAATACACATCAGATGTTCAACGTGATGGTTTTAAATTGCTTAAAATATGATTGAAATAACTTCAAAAAGGAAATACAGTACAGTGAAACAAATCTATCATATCGGCTAAATAAAATTATTATGATGAGAACAATATAATTGTGTTTGGGACATGGCTTTTATTGCTGAGACATTTTGTTTTTGTAATCAGGCTCTCAAAAATTACATAAAAAACTTGGATTTAGATTTATCAGCCAATATAACGGTTATCAGCTTTCAAATATAAAGAATTATCAGTATCGGACAAATTTTTCATATCGGTGCATCCCAGAACTAATTTATAAAATGTAGCATAGAAATCATTTCACATTTGATCTAAGATCAATTCTAAAAATATCATACATGTGATTCAGATTTGTATTGCAGATGTGAAATCTATTTCTGAATTATAGGCCATTTTATATCCTATAGATTGGCTCAAATAATTTACACATGTGCAACCGAAGTATGCATACTAAATAATTGAATTTTAATGGTGTATTGATGCTAAAAGGGTTTATTATTATTATTTATTATTACCGCTTAATTTCCAAAGCTAAACACCTTTTTTTTTCTTATCTGAATGTTGGCATGGTTTTTAAGCGTACATAATATCAGTTCGTAACACTTGTGGAGTTCCCAAACATACTGTATATGCTGTGTTATTGCCAAATATTGGATTTTTCAGCACAGCACAAGAGTTAAAGTCCCCCTGTGGTGTAAATCCAGCTTTTATGTTGTTTATGTGTCTGTGTGGTGTTTTTAATACGCTTTAATAACACAAATCATGTGTAAATTCATAAGTCGACAGCATTGCTGAGTATTTTCTGCTTAAAACTGCAGTGAACCAAAGACAGTCTCAAAAACACTGAAATCGCTGGTGTTTCTGACGTCACAAACTACCTTGACCAATCAGATCAACGTGTGATCGTCAACCAGTGGATCTCTGAGTGAGGTGAGTGAGTGGAGGCGGGGCTCATTTGCATATTCGATATTTTAAAGGCAGGCAAAAAGTTTAAATATGTAATTTTGGTGATCAAAGATGAGTTTTAAGGGATAAAATGATTGACTACAGTGGGACTTTAAGATAAGTTATTACACTAACTATAAGTAGCCTAGTGATTTATGATAGTTAAGAATATTATTTTTAAGAATTTGAGTTCTTCATTTTATATTAAGAGCAGAACGTTCTAAAAAAGTTATTTTGGGAATACAAAATCTTTAACTTTAAGCTAGAAAATACAATAAAAGATGATTTTTTTTGTCTGTTTGTTTTGAAAATGCTTCATGAATCGCGTCTCAGAAGTTTCTCGAGCTTCACTGGAGGACAAAAGTTAAAGTTTGTTTCTTTGCATAAAGCTGACCGATTATGGAGTCATAAGCATTTACTGTTATGGTTCCTTTATCGGGTTTCACAGTCTGTGGTCATCAAGTTCATGAAACTGAAAGAGTAAAAAAAAAAAAAAAAAAAGGTGCTAAACATCTAGAATAAAAGCCATATTGAAAAATAAATAAATAATAAAATACCACAGAATATAAAAATTACAACTTTATTTAATGTTTAAAGCCCTGTGAACCATACTGTCCAATGTTTACCTTGTTTTTGTGGTAAAGTGCTAAACTTTAACATACACAAAGTTCAATGCACATCCTTAATGTAGGCCTACTTTTTAATTAAAATAAAACAAGGTTGAATTGTAGTCATAATCACAAAATTATAGAAAACATGCACAAACCCAATGCGTGACGTCACAGAGAAGGTTTAGGAATTTAAACCAAGAAAAGTTCTATATTTATATATTTATAAGGGTTAAATACGGTAAAAAAAAGTTAAAAATTTCAACAAATCTAACATGATGAGGACGGAGAAGCACAAAGCTCCTCCTGAGTGATGCTGTTAGAAGAGAAAAATACAATCAATAAAATCTACAGCTGAACAACTTCATACAAAACTCAGAAACTCACGTGTCATTCTCTGTCTGTGATGCAGGAGCGCCACCTGGAGGTCACCGGGAGAGTCACTGCACTCGTTTCCACATGAAAACCACAAAACCCATCATTTCGCCCAGTTCTAGCAGTCAATAACAGAAATATTGATCGGCGTATTAATAAAAGACATATTTAAGAAACTTATAACTAGGTCCAACAGCCATCACGTGAAAATAAAAAGCCCCTGCCGCTTTTCCCCGATTGACATTGTTTTAGTAAGGCTAAATTTACAAGCTTTTTTAATATTAATGACAGAAGTTCTGAGAATGAGGAGAATCGGTCAATTACGGCATAGAAAGTCGAAATTATGACACTAATTATGAGATAAACAAAAGTGAAATTATAACCAGTAGGCCCATCAGTGTTCCAGTAGTTTTTTTTGTTGATGTGATTTATCACGATTGTTGATTTATGCCTTACTTGTTTGTAATTGAATTCTCTATATTAACAATAATAAATATATAAAAAATCAGTTATTAGCTATTTCGACTGGTGACGTCACTCTCCATTTTATATATAGGCTATGCTTTATAACCATAAATAGGCTTTCTAGTTTTCATAAACAGGCTTTAATGTGCTGGTCCCTAATATATAATTATAATTTTTCTCCACATAGCTATTTTATTTGGAAAAACCAAAATATTAAATATAAAAAATAAATCTCTTTTTTTAAATAATTGGTTTGATAAAAATATGATTTTAGTGAGTCAACTTTTAGATGAAATGGGTGTCTTGCTCTCTTATGAACACTTTATGCTCTTCATCTATTTCTGACAACACTAATCTATTAGTTGATCAATGTCTTCTCAGCAACTTGTCAAACAAGAAAATTCGCTCAATTCTTATCAGAGATCAGATTTCTTTACCGCTTGTGTACGCTTTTGGAATAACAAATTTGATGATATTGTTTGGGAGAATTTCTGGCTCCTTCAGCAAAAATTTTATCTAATAAAGTGGTTGAAGTCTCAATTAAAATTATTCACAATTGCTATCCAGTTAATTATAAATTTGCTAAATTTAATAATAGTATTTCCTCCTTGTGCTCCTTTTGCCATCAGTTTGATGAGAAAATTATTCATTTGTTTTGGGAATGTGTGTTTGCAAAATCTTTTGGATTGACTTTTCAAAATTTTTTATCTTTAAACTTCTGTATAAGCCAAAAAATGTTGTTTTTTTTTGTGACTCTCTGAAATTAGACAGCTTTCATTTTAAATTTGTTCTTAACTTGTTACTTTTTCTTGCCAAATGTTATATTCACAAGTGTACATTTTCAAAGAAAACTCCTCTTTTCATTTTCAAGAAAGATTTTGATATCTAAATTCTTTGAAGAACTCTAAAGACTCTGAAATGGTGTCAGTCATTTAAGCTGGTTTTATGTTGTTTATGTTTATGAAATGTAACCCTCTGTATTGTTTATTATTGTCCTTATTTGTATTTGTTATTACTGCACAATAATAAAATAACCATTATAGGCTTACACAGATCATACCACTAATCTATATGCGAATTCGTAAATTTTCCCTGAATATTAGTGCAGATTCCCTCTTAAGACATTAAGAATGAAATTGCACAAAATGATAAATCGCCTCATTCCCTCTCCTCATGTCAGTATATCTAACGATATCTGATATATCTGGAACTACGGCGTGTGTGATTTTTGATTTTAAGTAAAGCAGCAAAGGTTGGCTATATTTATTTCCAGCACATCTTTATCGACCACTAGATTTCCCATATTGTCCATTCGATCGATGCCTCAGCTTTCCAGTTTTGTGTAGATATGGTATAATAAAACAACTCAAAAAGGTGTATGTACTTTGCAAAGCAAGATGTAATCATTTTACTATCAAAATTCAGTATTACGAATGTATCAATCCATCATGTAAACCTCAGCAGTTATTATTATGAATCAACTATCAACAATCAACATTGAAAAGTTTAGAAACCCTGTTAAGATGACGAGCTGTTCATAACATTTACCACAAAGCCATAGGCAGAGATTAAAGTTGATTCAACGTTTGGACAGCTGATATCAAAGAACCATCGCAAAGAACACAGTCTGAATGTAGGCTACCAGAGAAATGGTACAGCCCAATAGGTTAGAATCGTATTTCATTAGATTATTTCCTGAATTGTTGGTATGTGAGGGTAATACTGCATTTAAAAACATACAATTTTAGATAGGCTAACAATATATTAATAATAATAAAAATATCAGCACCGGTACCCCCCAAACTATATATTTCATCCCATTTGGGAGGGTCCAAGTCTCATCTAGGGGGTCGGACCCACTAAAAAAGGCCCACATTTCGTCTTTTTATGTTATTATTATTTACAAAAGCCTGAGTTCTGATTTGGGCTTTAGTTAGCATCATCTACACAGTTTCCAGACTTAAACTCACATATTCTGAGGTTATGAGAAAAGTTGTGTTCTGTTTTAATTTCTGAGGAAAGTTATTTTTCCACGAGGGCGCCGCGCACGGCTTAGCTGGGAAAAAAATCAAGATAGCGATAATTTTCTAACACGACCACACACATGTAAGTAAAGTATAGTCCTACCTATTTGTAGTTCATATTTCACCTGCATGTGGCTTAAACTCTCCCTCGGTAACCAATATAAAGTAATGTGTGTTCATCACGGTTAATGAAAACAGCTGAAAGAGCAAACCAATTTGGCGCGAAAATCTGCTGTGTGACATCACGTGAACATTATTTAGGCCGTTAAGGGCGTAGCATTACATACCTTACATGGGTACGTTTTTGTTGTTTTTATATTACTTGATGTGACTAATAATTTTATGTCAAATAGGTGGTTTGCAGTCACGTGATTGTGTTGACGCGCGAAATTCAGATGGAGGGCAGGAAGTGAAGAGCGCAATGGACGAGATGGAGGAAAGTCCGTACTGTACTACTTTACACGCTATTACAAGAGAAATATATAAAAAGAAAATCGAAACATATGTTGGACGTGATCCTTACGTTATGAAGAGGACCGATTTTCAACTGAATTGAGAGATTTGCCTGCCATCGAGGCGGTAGATATCAGCAACTAACGTTACCTCGTCTTACAGACATACTTTGACTTTACAAAGTTTGGAAACTGGTACGTTACACAAACAGCCACATAAGTGTATTTAAACACCTGAATTATGTAATTATAAGCCACATAAATAATGTATTAACTCACATTTGACGAAGTGATCACTGCACACCACACACACACACGGGCATTTTCCCATTCGGCTCCTCTCCACCGCAGACGTAGGTTTGCAAGGCATTTTCCCCGGTGTTTTTCTGTCAATTTCTTGTATTTTTCCCCCTTATGAACAACAACTTTTGGCACACGATAAAAACTCCTCGTGGTTTGATCGATTTGAGCAACCATAAACGACGCAAAACATAGGCATTTTGAGTTTGTTATAGTGCTTCCTAAATATAGAAAATAACTTCCTGCCCTCCATCTGCATTTCGCGCCATGGCAACGCAGTGGCGTGACGTCACGTGAAAACAAGCTATAAAGTGAAGGGATGGTTTGCAGGTGCCAATAGTAAATGGCTGCGGGCGTCACGTGACCTGGACGTTAAAGGGCGCATCTCAATGAGCTGCCGATCAAATTATTTATATGCTAAAATATAATTGAACCAGAAAAAAAATCATGTGTCGTGCTGTGTATTGAGTTTTTATGTCTCACACTTCAAAAATTCTATTAAGGGATTTTGCGATTAAGACGGCCCTTAAATTTGACGATTCCTTAGTAGATGATTGAGACTATAAACCTGTTCCTGGAGCAATATCTCTCGAGTTTAACATTGTTTTTTGACTGGAATAGTTTCGTCTCTGATGCCCATATATTCAGGACTGAAGAGACCAAATATGACGTTAAAAACCTGTTCTGATGATGGTCCACTGATTGATTGGACGCTGGAAACCTTTCATGGCTCTAAAACCCGAAGCATTTTAAAGTAATTAGACACAGTCACAATAAAACAGGACAGAGAATCTGCACAATCTGGCTTTTAATCCAGTTCAAACAGAAGAAGAGCTGCAGCAAACATGGAGAATCAGAGCTGGAACAGAAGAATACATGTCCTGAGAATAGAGAAAGCGCATCAACATGGCCTTCACACACCTCTTCCAGACCAGACGCGTGCGTACGTGTGTTTTACTGCACCTGGTCATTCATTACATCATCATGATACAGACTCGATCTGGAGTGTGTTTCCCGTACACCGCCATAACTCGCTATTTCTCGATCATAATTGAAGAAATCAACTATAGTCATGACTTTCCAGAAACCATAATGTCGCAAATTTGTCTTTCAACCATGTTGGTTAATGATGTCACGCAGGTTATGGAGTAATAACTACTGTTAATGAAACTGTATGTGATCGAATTAACGCTAGATGTTTAGCTTTAAATTACAGACATGCATCTGCGGACTAATTCTCGTTTTCTCAGTTATTTTGCTCTATTTCCAGATTTAATCATAGACTCGTTCTTAGGCCGTGTGTCCACCAAAGCGTTTTTTCACGCAGCTGGCGTATTTTTACAATTGTTTTCAATGGGAGCGCTGCGTTTTTTAAACTCCATGTGCGTAACGAGGCGCTGAGCGTTTTTTTTTCACGCTTGAAGCGCCCGGTGTTTTTTACTGGTCGCCGAGAGTTGAAAATTTTTCAACTTTGGGTAAAACACAGTCACTTTTTACCCAGCCGTCCAATCACAGTGGAGGAGGGGCGGGGCTAATATCACATCGACCAACTGTCACAACATTATTCTGTACAACGACGTCAACCAGCAGAGCTACCCAACAACATGGATGAAAACATTTTTTTTGTATGAAACAAATTCTCTGCGAAATCAGTTACGAGTAAACTGTGCTGCGATGTTCTGTATCATAGCAACGAATCGTCTCAACTGAAAAAACGCTCTCTAGCGCCACAGCTAGCGGTTTTCAGCAGAGCGTCTAGCGTTTTCAGCTGGGTAAAAATGCTTTGGTGGACACACAGCCTTACGCACTAGAGCTCGTTCACACATGCGCACTCTTCAATAAACAACACTTTAAATCTCTTGACAAACTAAAAAGACATAAATGACATTTGTATTTATTCTAGATAAAAGATACAGATTGTTTTCAAGATCAGGATTTATTGAGTCACATGTCATGCAAACTATAAACTCTGCTTATAACCACAGCTCGAGATCTGTCGCTCAAACACACAACTCTGCGATGCTGTTTGCGAATGTTTGTTGTAACGACGGGAAACACAGACTCGTTGAACTATGAAAATGACAGAACTTAGTTGGCTAACGATGCTTTCGGGAAACACACCCCAGAAGATCTTCTAGACACAAGTTTCCATCCACATGTCAATCGAATTATCTGAAAACTCATGTGAATAAAGCTGGTGAAAGTGTGTTTCCATCCAACGGCTTTAAAGCGAATGAAAACCTGTGTGTAATGACGTCACATGCTGTTTTGTGATCAAATTTGTATATCGAATTGATTTGAGACATTTTAAGGTGTTTCTATTCACTTTCCCACAACATTCAAACATTTGCGAACAAAGTTTTGCTAGACGAAATGGATCGCGCCATAATAACGTTTCCATCAGCGTTTATCGCATAAGCCGTATATCCATCAAGATCAAATCCCATGAGACCGAACGCATTTCATTTGAGTCCATATTCATGAAATTCAATCGAATTTTACTGTTTCCATAAGGCATTTTTCATTCCATATCACTTAATGCGGATAAAAACGTGTGGATAGAAACATAGCTACTGAAACACTCGCTTGTCAATAAACGCATATAGCGCAGGCGACCTTTGACCTGGTCTTTGGTATCTAGCTGTGCAGGAACTGAAGGCAGTTTGTTTGGTTAAGGTGAGCAGGTTTTGCCACCGGATTGTACAAATGCAACAGTTCACGTTTGTTTGGTTTTGCCACATGAAGAAAAAAAGACACAAAAAGAAAGAATCGTGGGATTCACGTCCAGCATTGCAGAATCCACACAGTATTCGGGAAGCTTCCCGTCATCATGGCAGCATGAGGTATGTAGTGTAAATCTCCACACTTCACAACAACGCTTCATGAGTGATTATATTCATAGCATCTTAAAAATAATGAGTTCACTTAAAAACATCACAGTACTTCCTGAGAGAGACGCCTTCCTGTTGCGGAAAGCAAACGTGTGATTGGACAATAAAGAGGATGATGTTCTTTGGTTTGAGGAATGATTTGATGGTTACGCTGAGAACTTCATCTCACCATTCATGGGTGAATCTCATGAAACCTCGGAGAAAAACATGATATTTTGATCCAAAATCAGCAGAAAGAAATGAGAAATTATATTTTGCATAAGGAAAATGTTGGACGTTTTAAATTGTGAGGCAATGAAATGAAACGGTTCTAAAAACAGGCTTAAATTCCCTTATAAAGAATGTATTATATTATATTAGTGCTGTCAAATCAATTAATAGTGATTAATCACATCTAACATAAAAGTTTGTAATTATATAATATATATATATTGTGTGTGTGTGTCTATATATATTACATACTGTATTTGTGTATCACATCTAACAAAAAAGTTTGTAATTATATTGTGTATATATATATTATATTATATATATATATATATAACACACACACACACACACAAATATGTATTATATATAATAAATGTATATATATATTGCAGTCAAATCACTTAATTGTGATTAATCACATCTTACATAAAAGTCTTAAATAAATAATATGTGTGTATGTATATATATATATATATATATATATATTTATATATATATATATATATAATATATATAATATTAAATTATACATACATACATACATAGTATATACAATTGCTTTCAAATCAATCACATCTAACAATTATGTTAGATGTGATTAATCGCAATTGTTGGATTTGACAGCACTAATACATATACAGCACTAATATATTATATATATATATATATATATATATATATATATATATATATATATATATATAATATATACATATATACAATACATCACACACACACACACACACACACACACAATATACATATATATATATATATATATATATATATATATATATATATATATATAATATATATATATAATTCACGATTATTTGCATCTAACATAAAAGTTTGTGTATATACACACAGATGTGATTAATCATGATGAATTGATTTGACAGCACTAGTATATATATATATATTGTTTTGTTGTTGTTGATTTTCACGAGATTCACCCATATATATATATATTAAAAAGTTGCCCTGAGATCCAGATGAAAAAACATGAGCAGATCCACAGCGATCGACCGCTCGTTCACACATCGACACACACATTCAGCTGTTTCTGAGGTATTCCACTGTTCTGAGAGACAGAGCTTCATCAGACGCGTGACAGAACCGGATATAAGATCCCGGGATTTCCTCTTCCCTAGCGATCCCGTCCTCGGGTCCCGACGCATGCATAGAAGAGAGTCTGTGAGGTCCCGTCGGAAAACCCCGTCAGCATTTCTGATTCTGACGAATAAACTCAAATAAAAACTCATTCAGAAAAGGTCTGAACTACAGATCCTGAGGTAAAAGACATTCCCGTAACGTTCCACCGATGAATGTTTGAGGTATGAATGTAAAATGAGGAAAAACTTGAGAGAAAAAAAAAAACAATCAGAAGACAGATCGAAACACACTCTGAATAAAAATCTTCAAGTTCTGTAAAACCTGCCGTCGTTTGGCTGAGCGTTCTGATTGTATTTAGCGTTTTCTTAAACGCCGGGCGTCGTTCGTGAAACACAAGCACAAAATCCTGCATGAATCGTTCATAAATCCATTCTTACATTAAACTGATTTGGTTTTAGATACATTTATATCTCTTTTAATTTTCCTTGCTTTTATTTATGTGATTATTTTAATTCCTTTCTGTGTAAAGCACTTTGAACTGCCATCGTGTATGAAATATGCTATATAAACAGTAAGAGTTAACTCGTGATTCCTGAATGAGGCCCAGCGATGTTATTTTTATCTTTATTGTCCATGTGTACGTGTGTGAAAACCGTAAATATGTTTCTAAACACGCGACAGCCGATGTGGACAGGAGAGAATGAGGTACTGATTGTGCAACAGTTTGCGCTCGGCTCGGGTTACGGGGAGCCGCTAGTGGATGGTTCCGCGGAGCTCCGCCCCTTGGGGGAGGAGGAAGAGGCGGGGCTTTGGCTGGGGGCGGAGCTAGAGAAGGGCCGCGCTGGAGGAGCGTGAGACACACACACACTCACACCGCTGATGCAGACGCCGACTTCTGCGCGAACAGAGTTCCTGTCATAGAAATACACATTTCAAAAATGAGATAAATAGTCCTGCACCGGAATTTATAAATATATATTATATAATATATATATATATACACACACAATGCATTTTGGAGTGAGCTTTACCAGAGTTAAACGATGCTGTTCACACACTCACACTCTCTCTCAAACACATACACACACACACTCCATGCTTCGATATCTTTGTCGGGACTCTCCATAGGCGTAATGGTACAGTACAATGGCACAATACAGTCCAAACAAAATATTCTGTCCCCTTGCTAACCCCTCCCCCACTAACCCTGCCCATCACACACACACACCACACACACACACACACACACACACACACACACACACACACACACACACAGACACACCTGAGTAAATGATGCCGTTCACTTCCACTGACACGCTGATACTCGCCGCTCCGGTGGAGGAAATACTCATGGCCAGATCCTGCTTCTCTTCTGCAGAGACAAACACCTTATTAACACACACATCAGTGCGTCACACACACACACACACACACACACACACACACACACACACACACACACACACACACACACACACACACACACACACACACACACACACTGACCCCTGGCGGGGGCCCCGAGCCGCAGGTTCTGCGAGGCCATGGCCATCAGGTTGTGCTGGAAGGCCTGATGCATGAGTCTCTGCTGCTCCTCGGCGAGCCGCATCATCTTCCTCTCCGGCGCTTCGGTCTCCAGCTTCTCCCGGAGATGCTCCAGTGTGGAGGCCCTCAGAGCGGCCTGGGGCCCGAGAGCCAGAGTGCGGCCCGCCAGCAGAGAGGAGACGCCGTCCTCTGGGGGAGAGAGACGAGACACAGGGATGAGGAGAACGGCTGTCAGATATTACTGTACACACACACACTCACTCACACACACAAGCGCGCACGACACACACACACACACACACACACACACACACTCACACAAGCGCGCGCGCACACAAACACACACACACACTTCACATTCATGCACACTCATGCACGCACGCGCACACACACACACACACACACACTCACACAAGCGCGCACGCACACACACACACACACACACACACACACACACACACACTCACACACACACACAAGCGCGCACACACACACACACACACTCACACAAGCGCGCACACACACACACACACACACACACACTTACTCACACACTCACTCACTCACACAAGCGTGCACACACACACACACACACTCACACAAGCGCGCGCACACACACACACATGCACAAACACACACACACACACACACACATGTGCAAACACACACACACGCGCTCACACGGACGCACAATCACACTCACACTCAACAAACACACACACACTCAAGCACACACGGACTCACACACTCACGCTCACACGGACACGGACTCACACCACACACGCACACGCGCGCACACACACACACACACACACACACACACACTTCACATTCATGCACACTCATGCACGCACGCGCACACACACGCTCACCCGCATACACACACGCTCACCAACACCACATACCAACAACACCACTCAACAGCACACACCACACACAAACAAAACTTACACGCACGCACATGCACAGTCACACAGGTACGCACACACCTGTGTATATGCATAACTTGGTATTAATACAAATAATATACATATAACAAGTTCCTACATTTTTTGATCATATTGTCATCATTTAAAAATAGCAATAAACCACTCAAGGCTGTTACAGTGATTTTATGGACAACACACGCAATAATACAATTCAACAGATTCATTGAATGTCAGTACAATATGATCAGTCAAACACACACACACACACACACACACACACACACACACACACACACACACACACACACACACACACACACACACACACACACACACACACACACACACACACACACACACACACACACACTCTCCAGACCAACTGACACACACACACACACACACACACACACCTCATCAAACACATTCTTAAAAATAAACATTCCAAAAGGCTTTTTTAACTGTTATGTCATAGAAGAACAATTTTTGGTGCCTCAGAGAACCTTTCAGTGTTCAGTTCTTAACAGAACAATGTTCTACTTGTGTGAAGAACAATATTAAGGACATTTTTGCACTATAAAGAGCCTTTAGTTAGTGAATGTCAGTGAGGGTGCAGTTCCTGCTCTGGCTGACAGGAGGCGCTCTAACACCACAGACACACACTGAGCTGAACACGTGG
The DNA here is from genome assembly GCA_036326025.1 of Chrosomus eos. Lineage (NCBI taxonomy): Eukaryota > Metazoa > Chordata > Actinopteri > Cypriniformes > Leuciscidae > Chrosomus > Chrosomus eos. The sequence continues at coordinate 46,165,688 of CM070824.1, read as the reverse complement.
CCAAACAATTCTCATTCGGTTTCTTTAGTCAGGCAGTAAAACAGTATGAACATGTTCCCTCGCTCAACGCACCGGACATCAGTGTTACTGAACTACTACTGAATTACTTTTAGCAGATCTACTCATTTACAATTCACTTGTCTGGAAGAAGACCGTACACATTCAAGGCTCATGTTCTTCATAGGGGGGTTTTGTACACATTTGTGTCCAATCAAATGCTCTCTAGAGTAAGAAAGTCCCGCCCCCTAAAGCCAGGCTGTGATAACTATATTGTTAAAGGGGTGGTTGATTTATGATTTCACTTTTTTAACTTTAGTTAATGTTGCTGTTTGAGCATAAACAACATCTGCAAAGACTACAACAAACGGCTGGTAGGGACTACAATGAGCTAGTGACATCACTAACCCTAAACTTTACATAAGCTCCGCCCCCGGGAACACGATTTATAGATCATCATGACAGAATATGCTAATCAATGACTTGAAGATATTTAACTCCACATCAGATACATAACCCATCAACTAAGCATTCAGAAATGTCCTGTTCTCTACATGTTGTCACTTCTTGAGTCTCTCCATCTTTGACTCCGATTTAAAAACGCTAAAAGTTTTGAAATGTTCAATGTGTGTGTGAGGTAATCGGAGTAATAACACAACACACACACACACACCACACACCACCACACACACACACCACACACACACACCACACACCACACAACACACACACACCACACACACACACACAACCAACACACACACAAACACAAACACAAACATACACACACACAAGCTCTTGAAGCAGCAGCTAATTTGCATTTAAAGGGACACACAAAAAAGGCGTGTTTTTACTCACCCTCAAAAAGTGACGATTTTAACATGCTCTAAAAAATATCTGTGGGGTATTTTGAGCTAAAACTTCACATACACACTCTGTGGACATCAGAGACTTATTTTACATCTTGTGAAAAGGGCATTATAGGACCTCTTTAATGTTCACTCACCGACTCCCTTCTTCAGAGAAGGTCCTGGGAGTCCGTTCAGGGCCCCAAGTGCCGACAGATGCATCTTGGGAGGGGTCATGATGTGGTGGGCGGAGCCGGGGGCGGGGCTAAAGCGGAACAGGTTGTTGCTGTAACTGGGCCGACGGCCTTCACGCCGGTTGCTGTCGATGGCGGCCTGGAGCTCACCGGGAGAACTCAACGCCTTCCTCTCACACTCGTACGGGTACAGGTACTTCATATACCTGAGAGAGAGAGAGAGAGAGAGAGAGAGAGAGAGAGAGAGAGAGAGAGAGAGAGAGAGAGAGAGAGAGAGAGAGAAGAGAGAGAGAGAGAGAGAGAGAGAGAGAGAGAGAGAGAGAGAGAGAGAGAGAGAGAGAGAGATGGACGTAAAAACTACTGAACACAAATAATAAGCAGACACTGATGAAATTCTTAATCTTAATTTTTTCTATTTCAATTTCAAAAGAGCTGCATCACAATGTTGTCAAAGCATGAACATATTATATATATAAAAACTAACAAACAAACAAAACATGTTTAGATCATGTCATATGTAGCATAGTAAATAAATAAATACAATCCATCTTAATAAATAAAGCTTGTGTAAAACTCTTTCTCTCTCTCTAATATATATATGTGATGCGATCTGGGAAAACCCCACACATGGTGAAATTTGACATATTACAGGTTTTGCGATCATATTAAAGCTTGGTTCAAGCCCTTTCCAAATCTGTTTTTATATTCTTTTATAGTTTGTCTGTAACAAAAGTTATGGTTATCTGAAGTCGGCTGATCGATGTGATTTTCAGAAATGGAATTTTGAGAAAAACAGGTTTAAATAACTGTCACGTCCTGCTATAGCGGGACGACGGGCGATCTTTTTTTATTGCCTTTTTTTCATATCACATATTTTAGTAATCATCATAGATTAGGTATCATTCGAAAGCTTACAAACTCAAAATTCATCCTGTGAAAACCGTTTTGAAATTGGGCGATTGAGAGGCGAGCAAGGTCTTTTAAACGAGCAGCTTCAGACTCTGTTGTTCTCTTGTGCTCCGCATCACATAACGCTGGATAAAAATAAATAAATAAAAACTTACGTGCCGTTGTAGTTTACACAGGACTGGCGGGACCTTTATTCTGTTATGTGGTTTATTTTGATAGGAGAAACTGTCTTTGTAGTGTTAAGAGAAGGATAACTAAATAGCCGTTGTTGTTGTTTTTTTTGCACCTCCGCTCCGCGCGTGTTCTTAAAGAGAAAGACACGTCTTTTCAGCTTGCCACTATAAATCGCTATTTTTCTGCACTAATCTAGTGAATTTTCACTAGATATACTCAGAGATGATAAACAAGATGTTATAGAATAATAATTTATTGAAAACCCAAATTTGACAATAAACTGACATTCAATCTATTTTTAGACTTTACTGAAAATGTACAAGCGCGACATCCGACGGGTTTTCCCAGATCGCATCACATATATATATATATATATATATATATATATATATATATATATATATATATATATATATATATATATATATATATATATATATATATATATATATATATATATATATATATATATATATATATATATATATATATATATGTGTGTGTGTGTGTGTGTGTGTGTGTGTGTGTGTGTGGTGATTACACAGAGTATACATTTTGTGAGCACAGATCCAATTAAAGTGAGATCAAGAGGATGTTCCTGTTTCCACCCCCACACTAAAGTGACCCAAATCAAATCAATATATCAATAAATCTTTAACCTCAAGCTAATTAGTGTGAGGCAGAATCTGATGAGGGGGAAGAGAGAAAGAGAGAGAGTGTGTGTGTAAGGTGTGTGATGTGTGTGTCGTACTGCGTGCAGAGCGTGAAGGCAGATATATATATATATATATATATATATATATATGTGACCCTGGACCACAAAACCAGTCACAAGTCGCAAGGGTATGTTTGTAGCAATAGCCAACAATAAATATTGTTGCATTTTTTTTATTGCGATATATTGTTAAACCCCTATTGAGATTCTCATATGGTAGAAAATCGTTTACAGCCTATATATGACCCTGGACAACAAGTCACATGGGTATATTTGTAGCAATAGCCAACATATTGGCAGTGCTGGGCTAATGGTTAGCGAGTTAGACTGATAACCCAAAGGTTTTCTGGTTCGATTCCAGTACCGGTAGGAAATGACTGAGGTGATTTTTCTTTTATGTCAAAAATCATTAGGATATTAAGATCTTGTTCCATGAAGATATTTTATACATTTTCTACCGTAAATATATAAAAATATATATTTTTGTGAGTGGATGCAGCAAGAGCACAAACATAAATGCAAAACTTTAAAGGCGATTTCTCAATGTTTCGATTTGTTTGCACCCTCAGATTCCAGATTTTCAAATAGTTCAAATATTGTCCAATTCAAACAAATTATAAATCAATGGAAAACTTATTTATTCAGCGTTCATATTATGTATGAACCTCAATTTTAAAGAAATTGACCCTTGTGACTCAAGGTCAAGGGTCACGTGTATCAGGAAAGTATTCACAGCGCTTCACTTTTTCCACATTTTGTCATGTTACACCCTTAAGGCCTGTTCACACCGGGACGAATTTCGCGTGCGATATTCGCCGACGTTTAACGCCTCGTGACTAAACAATGGGCGCCAATGTGAGTGTGCACACCGACGCGTAAAACGCCACGCGTAAAAGTGTCATTTTTTTTAAACGCCTCGGGTCCGTTTTTTTGGTTTGACGCGCCGCGTCAAAAACTATACGACCAATGTGATTGGCGCTTTTGCTCACGTGTCTGGAGCTTCTGAAGTTACAGTAAAACACAACTTGGGGGCGCTCAAACACAAAACGGTCTTGCCGAGCACACATACGTAAGGCGAAGAAGATATACAGCGTCTACACTCTGCCGGGAAGAAATAGACGAGGAAGATGCAAGGCCAGATGAATATAGAGTTGCTGGTCTTGTTGTTGTCTATATAAAGAGACACCAACGAGAATAAAGAACTATTATGACAAACGCGACAAACTTGCTCTCTTCTTCTGAGTGACAAGCGAGTGTCAGAAGCACTTTGTGGACCGGGGTATTTCTGTACATTAAGCGCCATCTAATGTCAGGGAATGAATTTGCATGTTCACTGCGCTCGTCGTCAGCGAAAATCGCTTGGGTGTGAACACAAAAAACGTGTTGAAAAACGCTGACGAATAATGCGCGCCGATATTCGTCCCGGTGTGTACGAGCCTTTAGTCCAAAATGGATTCAATTCATTATTTTCCTTAATATTCTACAAAGAATACCCCATAATAACAATGTGAAAGCTTGAAATCTTTGCAAATTTATTAAAAATGAAAATAGTCACACGTACATAAGTATTAATACACTTTCCTCAATACTTTGTTGATGCACCTTTGGCACCAATTACAGGCTCAAGTGTTTTTGAGACAAGCTTGGCACAACTATTTTTGGGCAGTTTCTCCCATTCCTCTATGAAGAACTTCTTCGAGCTCCACCAGGTTTGATGGGGAGCGTCGATGCACAGCCATTTTCAGATCTCTCCAGAGATGTTCAATCGGGTTCATGTCTGGGCTCTGGCGGGGCCACTCAAGGACATTCCCAGAGCTGTCCCGTAGCCACTCCTTTGTTATCTTGGCTGTGTGCGGAGGGTCATTGTCCTGTTGGAAGATAAGCCATCGCCCCAGTCTGAGGTCCAGAGCGCTCTCAGGTCAGGTTTCTCTACATTGCTGCATTCATCTTTCCCTCGATCCCGACTACTCTCCCAGTTCCTGCTGCTGAAAAACATCCCCACAGAATGATGAGCGGTACCTGGTTTCCTACAGACATGACGCTTGCCATTCAGGGCAAAGAGCTCAATCTTTGTTTCATCATGGTGTGAGAGTCCTTCAAGTGCCTTTTGGCAAACTCCAGACGGGCTGTCATGTGCCTTTTACTGAGGAGTGGCTTCCGCCTGATTGGTCGAGAGCTGCCGAGATGGTTGTTCTAGAAGGTTCTCAGCCCTGATTGGTGGAGAGCTGCAGAGATAGTTGTTCTTCTGGAAGGTTCTCAACCCTGATTGGTGGAGAGCTGCAGAGATGGTTGTTCTTCTGGAAGGTTCTCAGCCCTGATTGGTGGAGAGCTGCAGAGATGGTTCTTCTGGAAGGTTCTCAGCCCTGATTGGTGGAGAGCTGCAGAGATGGTTCTTCTGGAAGGTTCTCAGCCCTGATTGGTGGAGAGCTGCAGAGATGGTTCTTCTGGAAGGTTCTCAGCCCTGATTGGTGGAGAGCTGCAGAGACGGTTGTTCTTCTGGAAGGTTCTCAGTTCTGATTGGTGGAGAGCTGCAGAGATGGTTGTTCTTCTGGAAGGTTCTCAGTTCTGATTGGTGGAGAGCTGCAGAGATGGTTCTTCTGGAAGGTTCTCAGCTCTGATTGGTGGAGAGCTGCAGAGATGGTTGTTCTTCTGGAAGGTTCTCAGCCCTGATTGGTGGAGAGCTGCAGAGATAGTTGTTCTTCTGGAAGGTTCTCAACCCTGATTGGTGGAGAGCTGCAGAGATGGTTGTTCTTCTGGAAGGTTCTCAGCCCTGATTGGTGAGAGCTGCAGGATGGTTCTTCTGGAAGGTTCTCAGTTCTGATTGGTGGAGAGCTGCAGAGATGGTTGTTCTTCTGGAAGGTTCTCAGCCCTGATTGGTGGAGAGCTGCAGAGATGGTTGTTCTTCTGGAAGGTTCTCAGTTCTGATTGGTGGAGAGCTGCAGAGATGGTTGTTCTTCTGGAAGGTTCTCAGTTCTGATTGGTGGAGAGCTGCAGAGATGGTTCTTCTGGAAGGTTCTCAGCTCTGATTGGTGGAGAGCTGCAGAGATGGTTGTTCTTCTGGAAGGTTCTCAGCCCTGATTGGTGGAGAGCTGCAGAGATGGTTCTTCTGGAAAGTTCTCGGCCCTGATTGGTGGAGAGCTGCAGAGATGGTTGTTCTTCTGGAAGGTTCTCAGCCCTGATTGGTGGAGAGCTGCAGAGATGGTTGTTCTTCTGGAAGGTTCTCAGCCCTGATTGGTGGAGAGCTGCAGAGATGGTTGTTCTTCTGGAAGGTTCTCAGCCCTGATTGGCGGAGAGCTGCAGAGATGGTTGTTCTTCTGGAAGGTTCTCAGTTCTGATTGGTGGAGAGCTGCAGAGATGGTTCTTCTGGAAAGTTCTTGGCCCTGATTGGTGGAGAGCTGCAGAGATGGTTGTTCTTCTGGAAGGTTCTCAGCCCTGATTGGTGGAGAGCTGCAGAGATGGTTGTTCTTCTGGAAGGTTCTCAGCCCTGATTGGTGGAGAGCTGCAGAGATGGTTGTTCTTCTGGAAGGTTCTGAGCCCTGATTGGTGGAGAGCTGCAGAGATGGTTGTTCTTCTGGAAGGTTCTCAGCCCTGATTGGTGGAGAGCTGCAGAGATGGTTCTTCTGGAAGGTTCTCAGCTCTGATTGGTGGAGAGCTGCAGAGATGGTTGTTCTTCTGGAAGGTTCTCGGCCCTGATTGGTGGAGAGCTGCAGAGATGGTTGTTCTTCTGGAAGGTTCTGAGCCCTGATTGGTGGAGAGCTGCAGAGATGGTTGTTCTTCTGGAAGGTTCTCAGCCCTGATTGGTGGAGAGCTGCAGAGATGGTTCTTCTGGAAGGTTCTCAGCTCTGATTGGTGGAGAGCTGCAGAGATGGTTGTTCTTCTGGAAGGTTCTCAGTTCTGATTGGTGGAGAGCTGCAGAGATGGTTGTTCTTCTGGAAGGTTCTCAGCTCTGATTGGTGGAGAGCTGCAGAGATGGTTCTTCTGGAAGGTTCTCAGCCCTGATTGGTGGAGAGCTGCAGAGATGGTTCTTCTGGAAGGTTCTCAGCTCTGATTGGTGGAGAGCTGCAGAGATGGTTGTTCTTCTGGAAGGTTCTCAGCCCTGATTGGTGGAGAGCTGCAGAGATGGTTGTTCTTCTGGAAGGTTCTCAGCCCTGATTGGTGGAGAGCTGCAGAGATGGTTGTTCTTCTGGAAGGTTCTCAGCTCTGATTGGTGGAGAGCTGCAGAGATGGTTCTTCTGGAAGGTTCTCAGCCCTGATTGGTGGAGAGCTGCAGAGATGGTTGTTCTTCTGGAAGGTTCTCAGCCCTGATTGGTGGAGAGCTGCAGAGATGGTTGTTCTTCTGGAAGGTTCTCAGCTCTGATTGGTGGAGAGCTGCAGAGATGGTTGTTCTTCTGGAAGGTTCTCAGCCCTGATTGGTGGAGAGCTGCAGAGATGGTTGTTCTTCTGGAAGGTTCTCAGCTCTGATTGGTGGAGAGCTGCAGAGATGGTTGTTCTTCTGGAAGGTTCTCAGCCCTGATTGGTGGAGAGCTGCAGAGATGGTTGTTCTTCTGGAAGGTTCTCAGCTCTGATTGGTGGAGAGCTGCAGAGATGGTTGTTCTTCTGGAAGGTTCTCAGCCCTGATTGGTGGAGAGCTGCAGAGATGGTTGTTCTTCTGGAAGGTTCTCAGCCCTGATTGGTGGAGAGCTGCAGAGATGGTTGTTCTTCTGGAAGGTTCTCAGCCCTGATTGGTGGAGAGCTGCAGAGATGGTTGTTCTTCTGGAAGGTTCTCAGTTCTGATTGGTGGAGAGCTGCAGAGATGGTTGTTCTTCTGGAAGGTTCTCAGCTCTGATTGGTGGAGAGCTGCAGAGATGGTTCTTCTGGAAGGTTCTCAGCCCTGATTGGTGGAGATCTGCAGAGATGGTTGTTCTTCTGGAAGGTTCTCAGTTCTGATTGGTGGAGCTGCAGAGATGGTTCTTCTGGAAAGTTCTTGGCCCTGATTGGTGGAGAGCTGCAGAGATGGTTGTTCTTCTGGAAGGTTCTCAGCCCTGATTGGTGGAGAGCTGCAGAGATGGTTGTTCTTCTGGAAGGTTCTCAGCCCTGATTGGTGGAGAGCTGCAGAGATGGTTGTTCTTCTGGAAGGTTCTGAGCCCTGATTGGTGGAGAGCTGCAGAGATGGTTGTTCTTCTGGAAGGTTCTCAGCCCTGATTGGTGGAGAGCTGCAGAGATGGTTTCTTCTGGAAGGTTCTCAGCTCTGATTGGTGGAGAGCTGCAGAGATGGTTGTTCTTCTGGAAGGTTCTCGCCCTGATTGGTGGAGAGCTGCAGAGATGGTTGTTCTTCTGGAAGGTTCTGAGCCCTGATTGGTGGAGAGCTGCAGAGATGGTTGTTCT
>CM070824.1:46124987-46147487 GCA_036326025.1 Chrosomus eos | reverse complement strand
ACACACACACACCACACACTATCACAAATGCACACTCTGAAACACACACACACACACACACACAATCAAACAAACACACACACACACACAAAATAAAAATCACACAATCAAACACGCACATTATCAAACTCACACAAACACACACATTATCAAACACACACACACACACACACACACACACACACACTGAAACACACACACACTATCACACACACACTCTCGCATAATCACACAATCGCACGCACACACACACACACACACTCTTGCACAATTGCACACACTGAAACACACACACACACTCTTGTGTAATCGCACACACACACACACACACACCACACACACACACACACACACCACACACACACACACTATATATATAAAGTATAAAACTAAAAATATAAGCAGTTTTTTGTTGAGATTCCCCCAGATAAAGAGCTGAAGGGTAACACAGCGTTTGACCTGTAACTGGATTCGCTGAGAACAGCGTTCCTGAACTCAGTCAATATTCTGACAGGCGTATATAGCGCGGCACATTAAATATGGCTGATTACACATGACGGACGTGCAGTAAATAATTCAGAGACAGAGAGTGACCGGCTCCATGCAAGAGACACACACACACACAGGGAACGAGTATCTCCCAGAACGCACGGATGATTCCGGTGACACACACACACACACACACACAGGGAACGAGTATCTCCCAGAACGCACGGATGATTCCGGTGAACACACACACACACACACACACACACAGGAAACGAGTATCTCCCAGAACGCACGGATGATTCCGGTGCTACACACACACACACACACACACACACACCACACACACACACACACAGGGAACGAGTATCTCCCAGAACGCACGGATGATTCCGGTGCTTCACATACACACACACACACACACACACACACACACACACACACACACACAGGGAACGAGTATCTCCCAGAACGCACGGATGATTCCGGTGCTTCACATACACACACACACACACACACACACACACACACACCACCTCACTCATTATTAACACAACACAAAAGAACACCAACTCAGGAACTCATAGTCACCCACAGACACACACAGGCTCCTGCACTCCGGTTATTTATTTTTAATGCAGGTCAGGGACAAAAAGTACACCCACATGACTGCAGAACTGCATATTATCGGCCTCATGCTAACGATCACACACACACACCACACACACACACACACACACACACACACACACACACACACACACACCACACACACACACCACACACACACACACACACACACACACACAGAGGACACGTGTGTCCGTTACAATGGCAGATGTTTACATGCATGTCACTAATACATCAAAGTGCACACACACTACCAGTCAAACGCTTTGGACCGGTAAGATTTAAGAAATTAAAGGGGGGGGTGAAATGCTGTTTCATGCATAGTGAGTTTTTTACACTGTTACAGAGTTGGGTTCCCATGCTAAACATGGACAAAGTTTCAAAAATGAAATTGTAAGTTTGATGGAGTATTTCTGTTCCAAAAATACTCCTTCCGGTTTGTCACAAGTTTCAGAATTATTTTTTCGAATACGGGCCATTGTGACGTCAGAGTGGGCGGAATTTCCTTATACGGGTCTTAAGAGCACTTCTCCCGGAAGCGCGCGCGCAGCTGTAGCCTAGAGCGTGCGAGAGATCAGAGCGCTGCAATAAATAAAATGGCACCAAAAAAGTGTGTTTTTGGTTGCCAGGGAAAGACAACACTGCACACATTTCCAAAGGGACCTGTGGATGGAGTTTGTTTTTCCAGAGCAGCAATGGAGTTGTGCAAGTCTTGTTTGTTCCCTTCATTTCGACGGTTATAGTTATAGGCCCAGTCCAAAGCCAGATTTGCAGATCGCCTAATACTTAAAGTAACACTAAGTCGTTTTTCAACCTTCATAATATATTTCCAAGACCCTTGTGATGGTACATCGACTTCGAATAAGTTAAATGACTCGTCTGCCATCGCCTGACGGGGTCTGTATCGCTTTTACTGGCACTATGTAACTTCGGGGTTTCGGGTAGGAACCCGTGCACAAAAAGAACTACAGAATTCGACTGCTTTACGTCAAGCGCTACAATAGTCATTTAGTTTTTCTTCGTTTCTGATGTCGCAATACATCATCCTTTCATGAAATCATGTAACATACTCTACCTTGTCTGTGGTCATCGTTCATTCTAAAGCCGTGCTGGGTAAACAGCGAGCGTGCGTGCGACGGTAGACTAAATTATTTACGACAGCGGCAATGGACAATTTCATTTCCAACCAGTAGGGCCGAAGTGGAAAAGTTACTTTAAAGATGGAGCAGTCCCAACGATAAAGGTTCACGGTCGTGCGTTGGAAAAACTGGGTGAGTAAAACTGCTTCAATGTCTGTGTGTTGTTAACTATCGGCGTGTAACTTAAGCACAGCAAGTAAACAACATGATCACGTACAGTTAATGTATTGATGGAGCATGCGATGTATGGGTGTGTGTGTGTGTTTAAATACAGTTGTTTAGCTGGCCACTGTAGGTGTCAGTTTGTTTATTGTAAAACTAAATCATGTCCTCATAAACCACGAGTCTGTCTGTTTACAACACACGCAAAAGCTTCGCACGCTCCCGCCCACACGGCACGCCTCCACCCGCTCGGGTTTTTCCGGAAAGACTCGGTACAGCCTATCTTTCTTTTATAAATATAATAAAACTAAAGACTTTTTGGAGATATGAAGGATGCAATACTACTCTATAGGTACTCAAGATTAACATGAGATTGACGTGAAACTAGTGTTTCACCCCCCCTTTAAAAGAATTATTCGTAAGTTACTCCAATGTCCAGAAACATAAAATACAGCCTCACACATACAATTAGGGAAAAAAAGGAAATGCATAAAAAAATAATATGAACGGTAAATATACACGATAGAGTTGGGAATCAGGAGAGTTTGGGGTCGGTAAGATTTTTTAAGTCTCTTCTGCTCACCATTATTCAGGATTCTCTGATGAATAGAAAGTTTGAAATATAATTTTTGTAACATTATAAATGTTTTTACTGTAACTTTTGATTAATTGAATTCATCCTTGATTATCAAAAATATTGATTAATTTAATTTCTTTCCCCCAAAAATATAAAACATTTTTTTTCTTCTTCTTATAAATTCTAATCAAACAAACAAACTCTCAGGGATTAAATGTGGCTCTTCCTCGGTGCAATCATGGAAAACTACGTTAAAACATTTCCATATGCACGCAAAAACATGTCATACACGACAGGACGAAGAAAAACAAAATCACAAACAAATCCTGGCAGAAAAACATTTCCATTTTCTGCATCAAACGAGTCGTATTTGTTTACAAGAAGTGAAAGTGCAATCACGCTTATCGGCATAACAATCTTTTACTGTTAATTACAGCAGAATATTACTGTTAATTACAGCAGAATATTACTGTTAATTACAGCAGAATATTACTGTTAATTACAGCAGAATATTACTGTTAATTACAGCAGAATCTACGTAATAAGCAGATTTACTGTTAATTACAGCAGAATATTACTGTTAATTACGCAATTTACTAATACAGCAGAATATTACTGTTAATTACAGCAGAATATTACTGTTAATTACAGCAGAATATTACTGTTAATTACAGCAGAATATTACTGTTAATTACAGCAGAATATTACTGTTAATTACAGCAGAATATTACTGTTAATTACAGCAGAATATTACTGTTAATTACAGCAGAATATTACTGTTAATTACAGCAGAATATTACTGTTATTACAGCAGATTTACTGTATTCAGCAGAATATTACTGTTAATTACAGCAGAATATTACTGTTAATTACAGCAGAATATTACTGTTAATTACAGCAGAATATTACTGTTAATTACAGCAGAATATTACTGTTAATTACAGCAGAATATTACTGTTAATTACAGCAGAATATTACTGTTAATTACAGCAGAATTTACTGTTAATTACAGCAGAATATTACTGTTAATTACAGCAGAATATTACTGTTAATTACAGCAGAATATTACTGTTAATTACAGCAGATAACATTAAAGGATTAGTTCACTTTAAAAAAAACTTTTGCTGATAATTACTCACCCCCATGTCATTCAAGATGTCCATGTCTTTCTTTCTTCAGTCGAAAATAAATGAAGTGCTTCTAACTCAGTGGCTGTCAGTGGGTTAGGAACAGGATTTCAAGTTATTTTGAAAAAATGGACAAAAAAGAGAATCATATACTCCACCTTTAATATTACTGTTTGTTAGTTATCATTGTTAATTAATGTCTGCTGTAATTAACAGTAAGATTGTATGCTGATGAGTGTGATGGTACTTTCACTTCTTGTAAACAAATGCGACTCGTTTGATGCAGAAAATGGAATTTTTTTTCTGCCAGGATTTGTTTGTGATTTTTGTTTTTTAATTTTTATTGTTAATATTACTGTTGTGGGCTTTATTGCGCTGCTGTAGACCGTTTTCACTCTGAAATTGCTAGTGAATAGTGAATTTCGCAAAAAAAGGAGCGGCACAGAATTAAATGTGAAATTTTAAGTGGATAAACTGAAATTACTTCTTTTTGGTGACATAAATGTGTCTGTCATTGAATCATTCATTCAAGAGATTCGCTTCAAAAATTGATTCATCCAGTAATGAAACAAGTGAAGTGTTTATGAGTGAGTCATTGAATGGTTCACTCAACCTGATTTTTTAAATATAAATTCTAATTAATTAAACATTTTACACTCCAACAATTAATTAATATGCTTCTACTATAATTATGCATAATTTTCGCTACGACATGATGAAGCTTTCCTCCAATCATTGTGTCTGCCTTTCAAGTAAATCTAGTTAACACATCAAATCAAATATATAGCCTATATTAATATAACTGGTTACGCTTTACAATAAGGTCTCATTTGTTAATATTAGTTAATGCATTAATTAACAATGAGCAAGTATATATTACCGCATTTATACACCAGTGCAAGCATAAAGGATAAAAGCCCCGCTGATGTTGTCTGAGATCTTCAATGCTCTAGTGGTAGATCTTTTGCCAAGCGTGTCAGAGGTTACGGGTTCTAATCCGCACTCGTATAGTTTTTTTTCTCTCTCATCAAAACCGAATATGTTCATCATTGGTTACAGTCTATATCAAGCAGGGACACGTTTGTGTGCATTTTATTTTGTGATTTCACCGGAACGAATAGAGAGTCTCCGCAACGGCGATAGATTGATGAGCGCGTCCGAGTGAAGACTCAGAGACACTGTCTCCATGACGATAGCAGCGGACACGAGCGCTCAGCTTGAGTTAAAAACAACACATTTTAGCGCTAGATCTCTTATTTAATAGCAAACTAAATGAATGCTCTGCTAGTTAACTGGAGATGTTTTATTTATTTGTATTAGGTACATCCGTGCCTCACTAGCTATGTTTCCATCCACACGTTTTTATCCGCATTAAGTGATATGAATGAAAAATGCCTTATGGAAACATAAAATGAATTTCATGAATATGGACTCAAATGAAATGCGTTCGGTCTCATGGGATTTTATCTTGATGGATATACGGCTTATGCGATAAACGCTGATGGAAACGTTATTATGGCGCGATCCATTTCGTCTAGCAAAACTTTGTTGGCTTGAATGTTGTGTGAAAATGAATGGAAACACCTTAGCGTCTCAAATCAATTCGATATACCAATTTGATCACAAACAGCATGTGACGTCATTACACACAGGTTTATATTCGCTTTAAAGCCGTTGATGGAAACACACTTTCACCAGCTTTATTCACATGAGCTTTTTTACCGAACTTCAGATAATTCCATTGACGAGTGGATGGAAACTTGGCTAGTGTTTCAAAAAGTGGAGGGAGACAATATCAGATCCTGAGAAAAGTGGTGGGGACATGTCCCACCTGCAAATTACACCTATGATGACGACGACTTCACCGGATCTAAACAAATCAACCATCAAAGCTGTCACTAATAAAGCGCAGTGAACGGAGGAGAGCGAGACGTGTAACGTGACTCTGGATAATGAAGACGGCTCACCTGGACAGAGGAAAGCAGGACGGCAACTCAGAAGCCTCGACGGCGCGAAAACTGAGACGGCCCATTTATGTGTAACCGGAGTGTGTGTGTGTGCGTGTGTGAGATCCTCCGGGGAGAAGAAGAGATCAGGATCTTATCAACACCTCATCGAAACACGAGCAGACCCTCATTGAGAAACACACTTCACAAGCAGCTTATTTCACATGAAACACACTGCAAGACCAGGAGGAAAGATGCTCTCGGGTCACAGCCGGAGGTCACACACACACACACACACACCCTGTCAAGGTCAAAAAGACACAGCCACTTCCCATTATATCAATGAGTAAATAACCACAGCTGAGAGATCATATGCTGGACACACACACTATGCTCTATGGCTTCGCTGCGTACATTTGACAAAAATACAGTAAATGTTAAAACAGCAGTTCTATGTGAATATATAATAAGTAATTTATTCCTGGATCAAGCTGATTATTAATAAAAACATAAAAATAGAATATATCCCACTTAACCAGCATTTCTATGAAATAATAGTAAAGTGAATTATCTTTGATCAAAGCTGATTTTATTAAATACGTAAATCCAATATTATGCACTTAACAGCTTTTCTATGTGAATAAGAAAGTGCATTACTGGACAAGCTGATTATTATAATACAAAATCACAAATATATTGCACTTAATCAGTGTTGTCTATGTAAAGTAAAGTGCAATTATCGTGATCAAGCTGATTATTTATTTAAAAATACAGTAAAAATCAAAATATTATTGCACTTTAAATCAGCAGTTTTCTATGTGAATATATAATAAAGTGTAATTTATTCCTGTGATCAAAGCTGATTTATTTAATTAAAATACATTACAAATTAGAAATATTATTGCACTTTAAAACAGCAGTTTTCTATGAGAATATATAGTAAAGTGTAATTTATTCTTGTGATCAAAGCTGATTTATTTATTTAAAAATACAGTAAAAATCACAAAATATTATTGCACTTTAAAACAGCTGTTTTCTATGTGAATATATAGTAAAGTGCAATTTATTCTTGTGATCAAAGCTGATTTATTTATTTAAAAATACAGTAAAAATCACAAAATATTATTGCACTTTAAATCAGCTGTTGTCTATGTGAAATATAGTAAGTGTAATTTATTCCTGTGATCAAAGCTGAATTTTCAGCATCATTACTCCAGTCTTCAGTGTCACATGATCCTTCAGAAATCACTATAATATGATGATTTGATGCTCAGGAAACATTTATGATTATTATCAATGTTGAAAACATCACATGTTTGATTTTTTTTTTGGATTCTTGGATGAATAGAAAGTTCAAAAGAACATGCATATTCATAGAGCCGCGTATACTAAATGAGGGAAGGGTGTCGAGGTACATTCAAGATATTTTAAGGCATGAAGACATATTTTTCAAGGAAAAAAAAAAAACGTTTAAATATGTAATTTTGGTGATCAAAGATGAGTTTTAAGGGTTTAAAATGATTGACTCAAGGGGGACTTGTATATGTAAAGGTAGTTTTCCTAACAAGCTGCTGCTGTTTGTAATTGGTATGACATTAAATTAAACTAACTAGTTTAAGCAACATATGTACAATCTATGTACAAATAAAGAAAGTGTTAAATTTTTCCCACATGGTTATTATCTAGTGGTAAATAGTGTTGATGATGCAGTTCACATAATATAAAAACAGACCTGCAACCATTTAAATGTTTTCTTTGGTGCAAAAATCAGGTTTTTTTGTCTTGTTTTCCAACACAGTAAGTTATCCTTAAACAAGATATATACACTGATGATTTCAGAAAATATCACTAATTTTGTGATGTTTTTGCATAAAACAAGAAAAAGCTGTATATGTCAGTGGGGTCATTTTTTTTCAAAAATCATGATAATTGTATCGGAAAACAAGACAGATTTTTTGCAGAGCTGTCAAAGTTAATAAGATAGTATTGATTAAATAAGTCCAAATCAGCAGACGTAACTGAATGTGAAGATAATATGAAAAACATGACATTTATCACATTTAAAGCAGGAGCAGCTGCAGTGATCGAGTGTGTTTCGGAGAGACGCGAGAAGAAAAGAGCGACAGGACATTAAACGGGACGAGAAGCATTTATAACCATCCAGAGAAATGATAAATGCCTTTCAGCTTCTAACATATCATTTAAAATACATCCAGAATGTTATTTTGGACTGAAAATGCATTCACGCACTCTTATAATCAGAGATAAATATATAGGGACTAAGAATAAAGTGCTGATTCAAGGCCCGCACCGGTTTGTGTCTCAGATAAACCACTGGCTTCAGTCGAAGCTTCATTGCTCTCTCTCTCTCTCTCTCTCTCTCTCCCCGTCTCTCTCTCTCTCTCCTCTCTCTCTCTCTCTCCTCTCTCTAGCTCTCCTCCTCTCTCTCTTCTCTCTCTCTCTCCTCTCTCTCTCTCTCTCCGTCTCTCTCTCATCTCTCTCTCTCTCTCTCTCTCTCTCTCTCTCTCGTTTTTTCTGTTGTGTGTTTCAGAGGTTCATCAATCACGCTGTGAGACACGGGCCCATCAGAACAGCTTATTCTGGTGCATGAAACATAAAGATAATCTGATATTACAGGACTGGTTCAGTCGAAAACTGATCATTCGCACTCATGTTACTCCAAACCTGCACAAAAGGGGATGTTTTGAAACTAAATGTGGTCTAAAAACATTGACTTTCTATGGAAGCTTGTTTCCGCCACAGAAAAAAATAAACAAAAAAGGTAACTGCGACTTTTTATCTCACAATTGCGTGATATAAAGTCAGATTTGTGAGATATAAAGTCAGATTTGTGAGATATAAAGTCAGAATTGTGAGATATAAAGTCAGAATTGTAAGATATAAAGTCAGAATTGCGGGATATAAAGTCAGATTTGTGAGATATAAAGTCAGAATTGTGAGATATAAAGTCAGAATTGCGGGATATAAAGTCAGATTTGTGAGATATAAAGTCAGATTTGTGTGATATAAGTCAGATTTGTGTGATATAAAGTCAGAATTGTGAGATATAAAGTCAGATTTGTGAGATATAAAGTCAGATTTGTGAGATATAAAGTCAGATTTGTGTGATATAAAGTCAGATTTGTGAGATATAAAGTCAGAATTGTGAGATATAAAGTCAGAATTGTAAGATATAAAGTCAGAATTGCGGGATATAAAGTCAGAATTGCGGGATATAAAGTCAGAATTGTGAGATATAAAGTCAGAATTGCGGGATATAAAGTCAGAATTGTGAGATATAAAGTCAGAATTGTGAGATATAAAGTCAGAATTGCGAGATATAAAGTCAGAATTGCGAGATATAAAGTCAGATTTGTGAGATATAAAGTCAGAATTGTGAGATATAAAGTCAGAATTACGAGATATAAAGTCAGAATTGTGAGATATAAAGTCAGAATTATGTGATATAAAGTCAGAATTGTGAGATATAAAGTCAGATTTGTGAGATATAAAGTCAGATTTGTGAGATATAAAGTCAGATTTGTGAGATATAAAGTCAGAATTGTGAGATATAAAGTCAGAATTGTAAGATATAAAGTCAGAATTGCGGGATATAAAGTCAGATTTGTGAGATATAAAGTCAGAATTGCGGGATATAAAGTCAGAATTGTGAGATATAAAGTCAGAATTGTGAGATATAAAGTCAGAATTGTGAGATATAAAGTCAGAATTGTGAGATATAAAGTCAGAATTGCGGGATATAAAGTCAGAATTGTGAGATATAAAGTCAGAATTGTGAGATATAAAGTCAGAATTGTAAGATATAAAGTCAGAATTGCGGGATATAAAGTCAGAATTGCGGGATATAAAGTCAGAATTGTGAGATATAAAGTCAGAATTGTGAGATATAAAGTCAGAATTGTGAGATATAAAGTCAGAATTGTGAGATATAAAGTCAGAATTGTGAGATATAAAGTCAGAATTGTGAGATATAAAGTCAGAATTGTGAGATATAAAGTAAGAATTGTGAGATATAAAGTCAGAATTGTGAGATATAAAGTCAGAATTGTGAGATATAAAGTCAGATTTGTGAGATATAAAGTCAGAATTGCGGGATATAAAGTCAGAATTATGTGATATAAAGTCAGAATTGTGAGATATAAAGTCAGATTTGTGAGATATAAAGTCAGAATTGTGAGATATAAAGTCAGAATTGCGAGATATAAAGTCAGAATTGCGAGATATAAAGTCAGATTTGTGAGATATAAAGTCAGAATTGTGAGATATAAAGTCAGAATTACGAGATATAAAGTCAGAATTGTGAGATATAAAGTCAGAATTATGTGATATAAAGTCAGAATTGTGAGATATAAAGTCAGATTTGTGAGATATAAAGTCAGAATTGTGAGATATAAAGTCAGAATTGTAAGATATAAAGTCAGAATTATGTGATATAAAGTCAGAATTGTGATATAAAGTCAGAATTGCGGGATATAAAGTCAGAATTGTGAGATATAAAGTCAGAATTACGAGATATAAAGTCAGAATTGTGAGATATAAAGTCAGAATTATGTGATATAAAGTCAGAATTGTGAGATATAAAGTCAGATTTGTGAGATATAAAGTCAGAATTGTGAGATATAAAGTCAGAATTATGTGATATAAAGTCAGAATTGTGAGATATAAAGTCAGATTTGTGAGATATAACAGGGTATATGCAGGAATCTTGAAGTTAATTTTAATACGTTTTCAAGACTTTTTCAAGACCTTCTCAATATTTTTTAATACCTCAGCGCCACTTCAAGCTGTAACCATTTACATCAGTGATACTTTTAACTTAACAGTTTTAGTTTGTGATAAAGACTATAGACCACACTGATACAAAAAAATCAAATAGGCTGGGATAGTAAATCACCAACCTTCTCTTAAAACATTTCGGTGCGTTGTAATACACATGATTTTTTTTTTCCCGCCCTGGGAAAATCCCACCCTGCAACCGATTTCATTGGTTTAGGTTACAGTAATGGGTAGGTTTAGGGATCAGTGTTTGGTGTAGGCAATCAGTACAGTGATTGACATGACAGAGAGGCAATTTACGAACGCACCCAAAATAGCCTTGTTTTTTATGTACCTGTCCGTTTTTTTAAAGGGTACCTATTATGGCATTTAAAATGTTCCTAATATTGTTCTGGGAGTCCCCAACAACAGTTTTACAAGCATGCAATGACAAAAAACACTTTTGTTGTCTTATAATATGCATTTATTTTTACCTGATTTGCTCACCGACTCCCATATGAATCGTTTAGCGAGTCATTTTTCCAAACCCCGCCTATGCGTGACGCTAATCTGTGGTGATATGTTAGACACCCAGCCGACGGGGTGTCATTGGTTGTTGCGCTAGATCTTACCCAGATACAACAGTGCTATTTTCTGATTGGCTAACAACACCAGACGAACAACACCCGAGGAGACCAGGGTTGCCAGGTCTGCACAACAAAACCAGCCCAATTGCTCATCAAACTAACCCAATCACGGCCAAAAATATTCAAATAAGTTCCCGTTCCTCAATAACAATCATGTTCCAGTGGATAAAACAATCGCGTCAACCAGCGTGCACTACACAAACAACCCGCGGAAACAGTGCAGGCATACGGACCTGGCAACACTGGAGGAGACGCGCTTGAATCCTGCCGGTTCCACAGTGAGTGAGTTTTGGGCACTGCGGCATATTAAATATATTACAAATAGTTTTTCAGCGTGAGAAATACAATGTGTGGCCGGAGAGCGTGACAAAAGACTGAAATGAGTGACTGTCACGCTCAATGCGTGATGCGTGACACTCGAGAGCCCTGTGACAACTCCATTAACAACGACAAACACTTCACATATTTCAATACAATTGACATTGAAGACCTAAGTTAGCTGCTAGAAGCTGCGCTGTGCCTGTGCGTACACAACACGCAAAATAATTATAGAACATGATACAAACATAAAAGCAACAGCCTACTTACAGATTGTGATTCGGAGAAGGAAGCTGATCCAAATAAACTCGGTACTGAACCTCCCTCCTTCAGTATCAGCCGGCTCGCAAATTCATACTTTATAGCATTTAGGTTTGTGAAGCAATCATCTTCAAAATGACGCGAACACAGAACAAGTTCGGGCTATAATACTTCTGTGGTATAGTTATGAACTGTAGCCACTGTCTTCAAATGCTCCTCACTGGGCAGATGAAAAAAGTTTGCTTTTGCGTCGCACTTCAAAACACAGCAGCGTCTCGTCGACATGATGTTTTCCCTGGTGTCTCCTAATGCAATGAGTGGGCGTATCTTATTCAAATAACTTGGACAAGTGACGTACGAAAGTTAGAGAAAATGCATCGTTCGTCTATCGATTCATATCAATGACTCAGAGTCGACTCTTACTTTTGAGAGATAATAACTTTGTATACGGTGAACTTTCATATTTAAAACTTTGCCGGATGTTTTTGTTCACTTAGATCTATGTTACACACTACTACATGAAAGGTAATTTTCAAAATTCCATGATAGGTACCCTTTAATAAAAATGACTAAATTCACACACTTTTACGATGTTTTTGGGACTCAAACTGTTGGCCAGCTAATTCAGAAAAAATACTTTCAAAATTCAAGACTTTATAAACCCGTGATAAGACTTTTTAATACTTTTTAAGGGTCTTAATTTTCCCAAAATTGATTTATCACCTTTTAATACTTTTCAAGACCCCGCGGATACCCTGTATAAAGTCAGAATTGTGAGATATAAAGTCAGAATTGTAAGATATAAAGTTAGACTGACTCCGTCATACTCATATGCTTGTCAGAATGTGAGTCTGAGACTGCTCCATAGGGCTTTGATTATGAGGCGTGTCTTAACCCAACCAGGAAAAAAAACCCTCTGCACTCAATTGGATAGACCGATAACCAGAGGAACGCAGTAAGTGACGTATGTTGAGTGACGCATAGTTATCAACAGAACTCAACTGCACGCACTCTGGAAAAAGTATAAAAAAAATAATGAGTGTTAATGATCTTCCGGTGTTGCAAAAAGAATTTAAGGATTCGCGGAGTACTTGCAAACACGAAAAGCATTTTTTAAAGAAATACGTCTGATGACGTGATGATTACGTAATTGGATGTATCATCTGTCCATCATCGTATAAAGCCCGTCCTGGCAATTTGATTGGCCCGACGATTTCTGAACCGATCATAATTACTCCTCAATGGATCGAGTCCAGACTGAACTTCTCGACCAAAAAATGTTGTGGGCGGAGTTCGGGCTGGCATCCAGGCTAACCAATCGTATAAATGCATTATAAAAATATGATTATTTAAATAAAATTAAAAAAGCAAATAGTCAATAATTAACTGTTTTTTTTGAAAACAGAATTCCTACTCGTTTCATTTCATCATATGAGTTTTTTTAGTTTGTTTTTGTTAAAGGCGGGACTTGCTTCTGTGCGTGGCTGTTGATTGGATGTTGAGATGTGGGCGTGGCTCTCTCTAGAAGGGGCGGAGTTTAGGAGCACTAAGCGATTGGAGAATCCTGCAATACTGGAAGATCCAGTGATTTTGACAACACCACAAGGTCAAAACATTTTGGTTACACAATTTCGATAGTCCACTTTTGACATTTTATTAGTAGACGGTTAGGTTAGGTTTTGGGTTAGTAGAATAAGTTGACTTAGTTATATAGTCAGTAGAATATCTGTTGGGGGATCATCAAAATAGATATTAACATATTAATCATACAGTCTACTAATACTCTAATGACAGTTAGTTGACATGTAGTTGCAAAGGGTTACCAACATTTCTTACAAATGAAACACAAGCACAGACGAATCGAACATGCATTTAGAAAACAGATGAATTTCCATGAAACTGTGCGATTGAATGGTTTCCATTAAACTGGAGCGATCTGATGACGATCTGGTTCAGATTCAGATCTGCACCTGTGACACACATCGAACCACAACTGGAGCTGTGTTTAAAACATCTGTGTGACCTCCTTCACATCTCAACACAAGCGCTCGGGAACAGCATCAGTCGAGACGGGAAACTTTTACTTCACTATTCCAACGCATTATACAGAGAGTCAACATTTGAAGTGGATCAAAGTTATACATGAGTTTTGAACAATACCTGTTCTTGTCTTAGGACAACTTTGATGAACTTTTTTATCCCCTTCAATATTGACTACTTTTACTCCACTACATTTAATAAAAACGTTGTTCATTGTGTTTCGAACTGAAGAAATCGATCCACACATTGCACTGAACGATTCATTAGCGAATCAAACTGTGAAATCGATTTCACACTGAACGCAATGAATTCGCACTGACGATCAGATTCGCACTGAACGATTCTTTCGCGAATCAAACTGTGAAATCGATTCCACATCGCACTGAACGATTCTTCGCGAATCAAACTGTGAAATCGATTCACACATCATGAAATTTTTGCGATCAACTGAAACGATTCACTACATTATTCACTGACGACATCACTAACATTTTCGCGAATCAACGGGAAATCGATTCACACATCGCACTGAACGATTCATTCGCGAATCAAACTGTGAAATCGATTCACACGATCATTGAACGATCATCACTGAACGATTCATTCGCGAATCAAACTGTGAAATCGATTCACACTGAACTGAATTGACGATTCCGATCGCACTGAACAATTCATTCGCGAATCAAACACGGGAAATCGATTCACACATCGCACTGAACGATTCATTCAGAATCAAACAGTGAAAAGATTCACACATGCATTAACATTCATTCGCGAATCAACTGTGAAATCGATTCACACTGAACGCACTGAATTCGCACGAACGATTCCGATCGACACTGACAATTCTTTCCAATCAACTGTGAATTCGATCCACACATCGCACTGAAAGATTCATTCGCGAATCAAACTGTGAAATCGATTCACACATCGATCGCACTGAACAATTCTTTCCCGAATCAAACTGTGAATTCGATTCACACATCGCACTGAACTACTCAAAGTCAGACTGAACCGATTCTAGCTGTTCTTGAATTAACAACTCACTGATTCAATGATCCGGTCAATATGATTACTGTAAATCAAAATCATATTTAGGACATGACTTCCTGTTTTTTGTGAACTAAATATGCTGTAAAAGTGTTAAATATTTATATAATAAAAGAAAAGAAAATATAATTCAGTCTGAATAAACCCACAAACAAAATGAATATTTATATAATAAAACATAATCTAATCTTATATAATCTAATATAATAAAATATGCTGCCTTATGTCCCAGTGGGGTTAAGAGGGTTAAGTAAGTAATTTAATGTAATATAATATAATGCAGTCTGATTAAACTCACAAACAAAATTAATATAATATATAATGCAGTCTGATTAAACTCACAAACAAAATTAATATAAATAATATATAATGCAGTTGTTTAATCACAACAAAATTATAAAATATAGAAGTCTGATTAAACTCACAAACAAAATTAATATAATATAATATATAATGAGTCTGATTAAACTCACAAACAAAATTAATATAAAATAATAACAAAGTTGATTAAACCCTCAAACCTTCATTTTGTACGACGGAAGACATTTGACTATTTTTGTGTGCTTTACAACAGTGTTATTATATTCTTTGGCAAACGTGATTGATTATTGCGGATAATCAAATAATTACGATTAGAGCGATCACAATCAGACGATTAATCAATAGTTCATTGATCAGTCATTTTTACTTTTAGCCAATTACTTTTGTACTTTTACTCAAGTAATATTAAAAATGAAGTCCTTTCCTTGATAATATGTTTAGTGTGTGTGGTGTGTGTGTGTGTGTGTGTGTGTGTGTGTGTGGTTCATCCAGCTCAGAATTACACCGAAATACGCCTGTGTGTGTTTGACACTGAAACTGTGTGAACATGTGTCTTTCCGTTAAACAGCTGCACGCACACACACACGCACACACACACACACGCCACACGCCACACACACACACACGCGCACTAACGCGCACACACACACACGCACGCGCGACACGCGCACACGCACACACACCCCTGTATTAAAGCACTCGACACAGAAGTGAGATTCTGTGGTTTTCCTTCCTCTCCGTCTCCCAGAGTCACAGACTCACAGTTTCATGATCAGTTTCACGATCAGTTTCGCTCTTCATATACGCATGAATCATACGCATAACTCACTTAAACACCAATGCAAATCTCAGATAAAATAAAAAAGGTGAGCGATGAGGAGTGAGAGATCTCCAGATTTTGCAGACGGGAGGGTAAAATTATGACGTCTTACAGACACACGGCTGGAATAAATGTTTATTTGATCAAAAATACAGTAAAAATAGTGAAATATTATTACCATTTAAAATAAAATGTTTTCTATGTGAATAGAATTCCTGTGAATGTTCAGCATCATTACTCCAGTCTTCAGTGTCACACGATCCTTCAGAAATCACTATAATATGATGATCTGATGCTCAAGAAACATTTATGATTATTATCAATGTTGAAAACAGTTCATATTTTTGTTTTCAGGATTCTTTGATGAATAGAAAGTTCAAAAGAACAGCATTTATTTGAAATATAATCTTTTGTAACATTATAAATGTCTTTACTGTCATCAAAAAACAATGACAACAAACTTTTTAATGTTAGTGTATATATATTTTGCTATTATATATAGTAACATTATAGCAAAGCCAAGGTCACGGGGTTCAATTCCCAAGGAATGCATGAACTAATCATTTTTTTTATTATCTTGCATGCAACTTAAGTCTCTTAGGATAAAAGCATTCAAATGCATATATACGTGTTGTCAGTCTCAGCTACACTGCACAGTACATGAGTCTGGTTCTTCAACTTGTTGATATGAAGCACTGTTTTGGTGTTGTGTGTTGTGTGTGTGTGTGTGTGTGTGTGTGTGTGTGTGTGTGTGTGTGTGTGTGGTGTGTGTGTGTGTTTAAATATGTGTGTGAAACCGCTGCAGGTCAAACCCCTGACGGGCCCCTCCGCACTCAGCACAAATAAACACACATCCAGATCTTCAGGTTTCAGTCCAGACATGAAGCATCAATCACACAGGCTTTACACTAACAAAACACACACACACACACACTCTTGAGACACATGTGTGACATGCTCAACACGCACAACACACAGCATGCATGAGCACACCGTTTGACATGCATGTGTGCACATGCTCCAGAAAAACACCACACACAACACACCACAACACACACCACACACACACACACACACACACACACACACA
This sequence comes from Chrosomus eos, assembly GCA_036326025.1. Taxonomy (NCBI): domain Eukaryota; kingdom Metazoa; phylum Chordata; class Actinopteri; order Cypriniformes; family Leuciscidae; genus Chrosomus; species Chrosomus eos. Next base: position 46,130,097 of record CM070824.1, on the reverse strand, counting down.
CACACCACACACACACACACACACACACACACAGATCCTGGGATGTAAACTCACTCCACTATCACACTGAGATTAATCATCAAACTCGCTCACCTCGTTTCTGCATGAAGGTGAAAAGGTCATCGAGGAACTCCTTCCTGTGCGGGTCGTTATCCAGCTCATATAACTGTCCCCCACACACACACACCACACACACACACACACACACACAGCGCACACACACACACCACACACACACACACACACACACGAGATTTAATCTTCAATCACATAGTCTTCATGAAATGATTTATTACATTTTTAATTTAATTGGTAACACTTTACAAGTAGGTTCCAACCACACTAGTTAATGTGAATTAACAATAAAAAAAAATCATAATAAACTCACCTTGGCGAAATCTCTGGACGCTTCTCCTCTCCCTCGAGCGCCATCCACATCATCCGGCCAGGACACCCCACCGTTCTGCACACACACACACACACACACACACACACACACACACACACACACACACACACACACACACACACACACACACACACACACACACACACACACACACACACACACACACACACACACACACACGTGTCAATTCACAGGAAATAATAAATAAAGTTGTGTGTCTTCCTTCTGTAACACTCGTCCTCCCCTCACGTCCTCTGGCCAACACACACTCTCACCTTCTCTCTCACACCTCACGCACACACACTCTCACTCTCTCTCATTCACACTCATTCACACACACCTCTCACTACTCACACACACACACACACACACACACACACACACAACACACACACAACTCACACACACACCACACACACACACACACACACACACACACACACACACACACACACACACACACACACCCCACACACACACACACACACACACACACACACACACACACACAAAATAGGCAGCGAAGTTCAAGGACTCAATCAACACAGAAACTAATTGAACTGAATAACAACAGTAGTATCTTTAAAGCAGAATACAAACTTCTTCATCTTCAATTCTCATACTTCACTGTATATTATTGAAATTCCAGGCGTTATGAAAATAAATGTGACTTGACAAGTACGTGACAAACCAACGTCAGTCACAGACTAAAGAAGATTCGTCTGATGGTCTTCGGCTCCTGAGAATCTGTGGTGTGTGTGTGTGTGTGTGTGTGTGTGTGTGTGTGTGTGTGTGTGTGTGTGTGTGGTGTGTGTGTGTGTGTGACAAACACACTCACACTCCTGCGGCTTCAAAGGCATGATGGGAGTTAATCATTGTAAAACTAGAGTTCTTGTGAATTGTTTTATTGCCATATCAGCTTCACCGGCAGATCCAGATTTCATAAAGCAAACCAATAAATCCTCTGAATCATTAAAGAATTGAAATTATGTTTCATGCAAGAAATGTTTCAATCAGTCTCCTAAAAAATGCAGAAGAAAGAAGAAAACCTTTACAAACGCATATTATATTTGATTCAACCCTAAAAACTTTTGTCTTTAAACACATCTGCATATGCAAGTTTTAACATCTTAGAAATTTGATATATAATATATATAATTTCACAAATAATTACAAAGAAACATGGCGTGAAATGTTGTAGTAGAAAACCTGATTGTATAATGGTATTCATAATGTACATTTTAATTAGTGCTACAATTAATAGCGATTAATCACAACCAAAATAAAAGTTTGTTCAATATATGTCAAGTCAAGTCAAGTCAAATATATTTATATAGCGCTTTTCACAATACAGATTGTATCAAAGCTGCTTTACAGTATCAATCAAAACAACTCAACAATGTTTGTTTATTACTGGACATCCAAAAAGGACATCCAAGTTTGGTAGAGCTGATCAATGGTATGATTGTTTAAAATAATTTGAATTAATATTGAATATATTTGAATATGTGTGTGTATTGTGTATAATTATTTTGTATATATAAATACAAACACATATAATATTTGCATGTATTTAGTGTATAAATATTTATACATAATTTATATTATAAATAAATATTTTATATTTATTTATAAATATAGCATAAATATTTTATGCATGTGTTGTATTAATATAAAAAAATTATACACAATACACACACATATATTGAACACAAACTTTTATTTTGGATGCGATTAATCGTGCCCAGCACAATTAAACACGAAACATCAACAGAACGACAGGAGCCAAACAAACAACTCAACCAACAACCACAGCAGCAGCACATCCACTTTACCCACACACACCACACACACACACACACACCTACACACACTTCTCTAACCATCCCCCACTACTCACTCACTCCCTCGATCTCTCACTCACTCTCTCACTCTCTCACTCACTCACTCACTCTCACTCTCACTCACTCTCTCTCACCTCACTCACTCTCTCACTCACTCACTCACATCACTCACTCACTCACTCACTCACTCTCAGTCACTCCTACTCACTCACTCACTATCACTCACTCACTCTCTACTCTCACTCACTCACTCACTCACTTCACTCCACTCACTCACTCACTTCACATCTCACTCACTCACTCACTTCTCTACTCTCTCACTCTCACTCTCACTCCTCACTCACTCACTCTCTCTCTCACACTCACTCACTCACTCTCTACTCTCACTCACTCTCTCACTCACTCTCTCCACTCACTCTCCTCACTCACTCTCACACTCTCCTCACTCACTCTCTCTCACTCACTCCTCTCACTCTCTCACTCACTCACTCTCTCACTCACTCACTCCCCTCACTCACTTGTCTACTATCACTCACTCACTCTCACTCACTCATCTCACTCACTCACTCACTCACTCACTCACTTGTTTTACTATCACTCACTCACTTTTTTACTATCACTCACTCACTCACTTTTTTACTATCACTCACTCACTTTTTTACTCTCACTCTCTCACTGACTTTTTTACTACTCACTCACTCACTCACTCACTCACTCACTCACTCACTCACTCACTCACTCACTCACTCACTCACTCACTCACTCACTACTCACTCACTCACCACTCACTCACTCACTCCTGTGTTGTGATTGGCAGAGTTTAGTGTGTGTTCAGGAAATGTCTCGTCCTCATAACTGCGAGTTCTGCTCTAGTGTAAATATTAATGATGGGTCAATATCAAACTGAACAGCAATAAAACAAAGAATAATCACTGCCCCACACACAACCACAACACCACACACACACACACCACACACAACCAACACACACACACACACACACACACAAAACACACACACACACCACACAACACGACACACAACTGAACATCTATGTTAAGTGTGTTGGAAGTGTGCTTCAGTGTTTTCTGCCAAGCTGCCAGAATATGACCAACTCACTTCGATAGCGTTTTTAACTCCACACTTATTTATTGCTGTTATTATTCACTTGTGTAATACTGCAGTCACATCACAGAACTGTACACACTGTATACACACACACACACACCACATCTTTGTTTACAAGCGCTCGACAACCAGCCAGACGAATTTGATTTTCTAAATGAATCTAATTTGACCACGAGATTACACCAACCCAACCCAAAAAATCAAATGAGCTAAACACAATTGTTAAGCCAAATGAGAGGTTGTACTAATTTCCATATATTAAAACGAGACAAGCCCCAGATTTGCATAACTATTCTTGAAACGAGATCCATTTGTGGCCAGCTGTCCGTCGCCGAGCCTTCGGTTATTTCTGGTGAGTCGACTGTTGATTTCACACACACACACACACACACACACCACACACACACACACACACACACACACACACACACACACACACACACACACAACAACACCAAAAACGATTACAGTAACAGAGATTGTTTTTGGCTTTAACGTTATTGTCCAGATAAAGTTAGTTTTTTTGTCTTCTGGTTGTTGTTGTTTTTAACCAGAAGTTGCTTCTACTATAATTCAGAATCAATACACAATCTTTTCAGCTTTCAGCCGATGAACGAGTTCTCTATTACAGGAGTTCAAGACACTGACTAGACAAAAATATTAAAAATATATATGTTATATAGATATTGCTGTGATGAATTCTTTTACAATGCCAACAATTGCAAAAAAGAAATAAACCAGTTCAGAAGTTAATAACAACATTACAAACTAAGAAAGAAAGAAAAAGAAATTAACAATAACATTTGATTCTTTAGAAACACTAAAATAGTTATTTGTTTCTATAATATATGATTTGTTTTATAGCTATTGTGATGTAAAACAGGGAATTTGTCTGTTAAAAAGCAGAACCCCAGACGAGGAGTGTTTTGGAGCGGTTGCAGTGCATTGACTTGATTCACTCGTCTTTTGAGCGAAGGATGACATGACATCTGCTGAAACCCTGAGCAAACATATGCAGAGCGCGAGCGATCGCATGATTGGACTCTAAAGCTCTTCACTGGTGTGCGTCACATATGCATCGCTCTTATTTGCCTGTTAAATTGATGTTCAAATCTCCAACATTCAAACATCAGCCCACGCATGCAGAACACATGTGCAAACGCCAGAAGACAACGAGAACGAGACAAACCTGTCCGGCAGACCTGACACACACACACACACACACACACACACACACACACACACACACACACACACACACACTGCAGTTACAGTATCAACACAGGCACTGTAAAAAATGATCGTGATTTTCACGGTAAAAATGTGAAAACTAATGGAAATTTTGCGTACTATATACAGTGAATAACTGATTGATCTATCTAACAATTTAATGTAACTATGTTTTAATGTAAATTTACAGTTTTTGGAAGGAAAAAGAACAATTGTATAATTTACAGTGAAAAAACGTAAATTGACATTCCCACAATTCCCTGCGTGATACGTCACATTTGATGTATTTTTGTTGAAATGTTTCTTCATTACGGTAGTGTGTTACATTTAATGTTGTTAAATCAATGTTCATTGCATTTTAAAAATGTCATGTGTGTTATAATGATGGTGTTTGTTTGTTAGCTAGCTTCTATATATTAGTATTAACTTTCTCAACTTGTGGGAAAACGGCTTGCGATGAGCTTTGATCATGTGACTCTGATCTCCACTGTGATTGGTG
>CM070824.1:46099987-46119987 GCA_036326025.1 Chrosomus eos | reverse complement strand
CCCCCCCCCCCCCCCCCCACCACACCACACACACACACACACACACACACACACACACACACACACACATCCCTTCAGTGGGGCTATTCCTGGATCAGAGGAATCTTTAACAGTGGACTGTGAGAGCCTGGATTCTACAAGCACTCACACACACACACCTAAACACGCACACACACACTTACCTTAAACATGCACACACACACACACACACACACACACACACACACACACACACACACACACACACACACACACACACACCCTAAACACGCACACACACACTCACCCTAAACATGCACACACACACACACACACCCTCTCTCTTTCACAGACACAATCTCTCTCACACACACACACACACACACACACACACACACACAACACCTAAACACGCACACACTCACACTCATTTTTTATTCCGTGTTGTAATTAAGCTTCCATAGGTTGTTACCAATATAACTAACATTGTTAATTTTGTTTCATTAACAAAATTCATCTTTACACTGCAAAAGTGGAACAAAAGCTGCATTTGACATGGAATTATATTTAATGCATGATGTAAATAACCTACATAAAGTAATATATAAATCATGATATTAAAAAACAGGGACTCATTATAGGGTAGGGCTGCAAAAACCATTGTCAACTATTGCTTATAATAATGATTATTAATGCAAATTAACACAATACATAAATTTGTTGGAAATAGCACGTCATATTCTGCTAAACAGACAAGCTTAGAAACATGAGTTAGTTTATTGTTTTTATGCTTTCGAAAAATTTAATTTTCAGCGGTGACGACTCTAATTGGCCGTTGCATTTTCCTGTTTTCATTGTAAAGCCACAATCTAGCGTGTGTGGTGTGTGTGTGTGTGTGTGTGTGTGTGTGTGTGTGTGTGTGTGAGAGAGACCTGCACAAACACACCCGCCGGAGGATTACGCTTAATGACGCAATCCTTGAGCCTCATAACATCAACCCACACTCCCTCAGCGCGGCACACACACACACAACCACACACACCACACACACACCACTCAGTGCGGCACACACACAACACACACACACACACTCACTCAGCGCACACACACACACACACACACACTCACGCACACACACACACACAACACACACACACACACACACCAGCCCCACACACACACACCTCCCTCAGCGCGCACACACACACACACACACACACACACACACACCACACACAACACACAACACAACTCCCTCAGTGCGGCACACACACACACACCACACACCCCTCAGCGCGGCACACACACACACACACACTCACACACACCACACACACACACCACCAGTCCACACACACACACACACACACTCCCTCAGCGCGGCACACAACACACACACACACACACACACACACACACCCCCACACACACACACACACACACACACACACACTCCCTCAGCGCGGCACACACACACACACACACACCACACACACACACCCTCAGTGCAGCACACACACACACACACACACACACCCCACGGCACACACACACACACACACACACACACTCTCCTCAGTGCGGCACACACACACACACACACACACACACACACACACACACACACACACACACACACCACACGTAACCCGTGTAAACACAACGTTCAGAGGATAAAGCTTTCACATTTAACACTCGTTAACTAAACCTAAATCTATTAAAAACATTTTTGTTAACTGAAAGCTGAAATAACATAAAAATATTAGAAGAAATAATGCCTTAAGTGCTTTTTTATTGGCCAGTAAGTTCATCATCCGATTATTTCATCAGTCATATATGATCCAGGATGGTTTTAATTGCTCGTTTATGTTTTAGTAAAAAAAATTTTGTAAAAAACATCAATATTTATAACTGATTACTGTTAAATTGTATGCCCATACATATATATATTATATTATATTATGTGTGTGTATAATGATTTTGAATATATAAATACATACACAACACATGCTTGTATATATTTGGAAAACATTTTATATATATATATATATATTTATTAATATTTTATTTTCCCTTAAATAAAAATTATTACATGCATGTGTGTATTTATATACACACAAAATAATTATACACAATACACACACATATATATTTATATATTATGTGTGTGTATTGTGTATAATTATTTTGTGTGTATATAAATACACACATGCATGTATATATTTGCATCGTGAGTCACTGGTCTTCTGTATCCGTCTAGAATGATTCGCTGCCCGACAGAGACGAGAATAAATAATAGATCAGCTTTAACTGCAGTTTGAGCTCGACACGGGACAGAAAACAAGACTGTAAATATATGAAAAATATCAGTTAGTTTGAAAGAATAAACCTTTCCAAAAACAACAGCGAAGTACCTTACTACACCAAGTAAAATTCCTTTAACTGCGATTTGCCTCACGTCTGATTCCATCAGATCCACTAATGACACGTGAGGATCCGCATTCATAATTCATGAGGCATAAATGAGGCCAATCATTCCCTGAAGCAGAGCTCATAACGTCCATCGATCCCCGTACACACCACACACAACACACACACACACACACACACACACACACACACACACACACACACACAAAACACCACACACACACACACCACACACACCACCACACCAGATATCATTTTTAATATTTGTTCACTAGTGTGAGCAGGACACTATAGTTTATTTCTGTAAGTGAGGAGAGCAAAATAAAGTAAACTGAAATATTACACACAAATATTCTTCATACAGAGACTACCAGTGACATTTATGACCAAATATTATTCAGACACTTTGAGCTGATGATGTTTTGCTGAAGTGTTTTTTTCTTTAATAACTAATGCTCTTTTTACACACAGACTGAACAACATGAAGCATTGCTGGGTCACTGGTTGAGCTAAACTGGTATTATCTAATTGTGTAGTTAAATTTAACACTGACAGATATTCAAAATTCATGTGTGAGAGTCTAACAGAAGGCACGGACAAAACCAGTGAAATATCCACTGATTTAATAGTGAATAAACTGTGAGAATGTTGAAAGTGTCTGAATATTAGTTTTTCTTGGTTTTATATAACTTTATATATATAAACTTTATAAATATACCAGTTATGATAATATATATATATATATATATGAGTAGTTTTCACTATGTCAGGGTTATTATTCATGTCAAAATGTCAAGCGGTCTATATACTGTCAATAAATATCACATATCTGGGCCCGTATTCATAAAGAATCTTAATGAAAAGAGTGCTCCTAGTGACAAAACTAAGAAAATTCTTAGAAATGTGGGAGTTTACAATTAAATAAAAGAAAAAAGTAATTCAGAAAGCATCTTAACCCTTAAAGGGTACCTATCATGGAATTTTGAAAATTACCTTTCATGTAGTGTGTAACATAGATCTAAGTGAACGAAAACATCCTGCAAAGTTTTAAATATGAAAGTTCACCGTATACAAAGTTATTAGTCTCTCAAAAGTAAGAGTCGACTCTGAGTCGCTGATATGAATCGATAGACGAACGATGCATTTTCTCTAACTTTATGACGTCACTTGACAAGTTATTTGAATACAGACACGCCCACTCAGTGCGCTCGTAGACGCCAGTGAAACCTGACAACAACATGTCGACGAGACTCTGTTCTGAAGTGCGAATCAAAAGCAAACTTTTTTTTTCACTGCCCAGGGACAAGCATGTGAAGACTCAGTGGCTAGAGTTTATATTTACAACTATACCACACAAGTATAGCCACCTTGAGCTGTGTTCACGTTATTTTAATGACGATCGCTTCACAAACACAAATGCTTTCAAGTGTGGATTCGCGAGTCGGCTGATACTGAAGGAACGTTCAATACCAAGTTTATTTGGATCAGCTTCCTCCTCCGAATCACAACCTGTAAGTACTATTAATAATTGTTGCTTTTATGTGTTTTGTAGCGTGCTCAATAAGTATGTGTGTGTGGTGTGTGTGTGTGTGTGTGTGTGTGTGTGTGTGTGTGTGTGTGTGTGTGTGTGTGTGTGTGTGTGTGTGTTGTGTGTGTGTGTGTGTTTAAGTTACGCTCAGCATTACGTTCTAGGTCTCCAAAGTTTTTTTGAAATATGTAAAATGTTTGTCGTTGTTATTGGAGTTGTCATAAAGAATAGAGCGTATTGTAGTACTGCAGTGCTTTATCAATATGTTTATGCATTGGGCTAACAAACAATAACTGATTGGGTCATCTGATCAGATTAGCGTCACGTAAAGGAGTGGTTTGGAAAAATGAGTCGTTGAATGAATCATTAGGGAGTCGGTGAGAAAATCAGGTAAAAATAAATGCATATTATAAGACAACAAAAGTGTTTTTTGTCATTGCATGCTTGTAAAACTGTTGTTGGGGACTCCCAGAACAATATTAGGAACATTTTAAATGCCATAATAGGTACCCTTTAAAAGAGGTCTTAAAGGGATAGTTCACCCTAAAATAAACTCTGTCAGTAATTACTCTCCCTCATGTTGTTCAACCCCGTAAGACTTTCGTTCATCTTCGAACACAAATGAAGATATTTGTGATTAAATCTGAGAGCTGGGTCACTCCTCCATAGGCTTCTAAGGGATTGAAACTCGCCGGCCCAGAAAAGTTATTAAAGAAATCGTTAAAATAGTCCAAGTGACTACAGTGGCTCAATCTTACGTTTATCAAGTGACGAGAATACTTTTGTGCACAAAAAACAAACAAATATAACGACTTTATTCAAGTATTCATTTCCTTCTCTGTCAGCCTCGAGATTGCAAGAGTCTGCATTAGGAGCGCAAATATAGGGATTAAAGTGTTATTTTATGTGTTTTTCAGTAAATGGAAAGATGTTGTTAGTTGATGTTAGTGTTTAATGTTCAGTTAGGTTAAAAACTTGAGGGCTTTCTGTAATGTTTTTGAATTTTGTGGTTACCATTTAGCAGAAGTGGCGAGTGTGTTTAAACTGTGTAAACTCAGTCCACACTATAGGGCTATTCTATAGAGTTGGAAAAAATTGTGGAAGTTGTATAATATCCAAGGTACACATTAAATGTGCAGTTAATTATCATATTGTAAGGCGGTTTTAATGGCAACAACATAAACAAACGTTTGTGGTCCAAACTTAACTTCTTTAATAATTTTATAAGGCAGCTTATATTATACCTATTTATATTTTGTTTACATCTAGATTTTTTTTTGTTTACATCAAGATTTTCCCAATCTTTCTTTGTAAAAGGCATTAAGTTAATTATACTGATTTCAAAGTTAAGGATTTATTAGTTTGATTATACATTGAACCAAACACTTTAATAACATCTTAGTTGATAATTCAGTATACTTTATTTTAGACACAACATCCATGTTTTTTGGTAGTGACCACATTACAGAATGTATACTAAACGCATACTAAAACATTACTAAAACATACTAATAATTTGCATAACTGTACTAAAATTTGTTTACTTCCCCCAAATAATTGATTATGTGTTCCCTTTTGTCACTACCAAAACAATTATGGCATGTTTCGTAGTGACGATTTTAGATATTTTTGAGTTTAGTTCAAAGATGATAGCCAGCACATGGTTAGCTAACACAGTTCTGAACAGTTGTACACACATAAAAACTACATTTTATGGAATAACACCCCAAAAAGTTCGCTTAATTGCAGAAAAAAGGTGTTTTGTAGTGACGTCCCTTAAAGTTACACACATTTTCAGACTTTTGAACACATTTCCGTCAAAATGATGGCACCTATCTATAATGAAAGAAAGGAATATTTAGGGCTGTGGTTAAAATCAGTCTCAGCCAATGGACTAAAACACACACTGTTTTGGTAGTGACATGAAATGCGAGACATTTTTTACATAAAGTTCATGATTTAAAAATAAAATATAAAACGTTGTTTTTTTTTTTTTAAAACTTTTTACAAGAAATCAAAAAGATATTTTTAAAAACAACAATGAAAATAACAACAAAAACAACATTTCAATATAATTTTCACATTTAATTTTGGGGGGATTTAAGCCATTTACATCTGGCAACTACAAACAGCAATGCTGGTGTTGACTTGATGCAAAATGTAAAAAAAAAAGGCGTTTTCAGAATAAATATTGAGTAGGCAAATATCGCGACGATTATTTAAAATTAATCAAGAGAGGCAGATATCGCACGATTTAAATATGATTAATAGTGCAGCCCTTAGCACATCGCATTCTGTCTGTGTTATTAAAACCCTATTAATCACGGTCGGATTGTGTGTGTGTGTGTGTGTGTGTGTGTGTGTGTGTGTGTGTGTGTGTGTGTGTCGGCCCCTCAGGGCCCCAGGGACCCGCTGGAGGATTACCGGGGTCAGAAGGCCTGGACCCTCCCAACACAGAGCACACGACACCTTTGTCCTGCCCTTGTTTAACAATTATTTACTCTGTGTTGGACGGAGGGAGTGAGGTCAGCGCACATACATCACTGACAAAACCCCCACAACACACACACACACTCGCACGAGTCATTAACCTCAAACACTTGTTGAATTGAATGTTTCACTGATTCCTGTTCAGCTGAATGAAAATGCTTTGTTTACTAGATTGAAGAACTGAAAACTGCACTATTAGAAGAAACGATTCTAGAACCGTAAAGGGTTCTGTCAGGCGCTTCATATGTAGAACCTTAAAGGGTTCCGTCAGGCGCTTCATATGTAGAACCTTAAAGGGTTCCGTCAGGCGCTTCATATGTAGAACCTTAAAGGATTCCGTCAGGCGCTTCATATGTAGAACCTTGAAGGGTTCCGTCAGGCGCTTCATATGAAGAACCTTAAAGGGTTCCGTCAGGCGCTTCATATGTAGAACCTTAAAGGGTTCCGTCAGGCGCTTCATATGTAGAACCTTAAAGGGTTCCGTCAGGCGCTTCATATGTAGAACCTTAAAGGATTCCGTCAGGCGCTTCATATGTAGAACCTTAAAGGGTTCCGTCAGGCGCTTCATATGTAGAACCTTAAAGGTTCCGTCAGGCGCTTCATATGTAGAACCATAAAGGGTTCCGTCAGGCGCTTCATATGTAGAACCTTAAAGGGTTCCTTCAGGCGCTTCATATGTAGAACCTTAAAGGGTTCCGTCAGGCGCTTCATATGTAGAACCTTAATGGGTTCCGTCAGGCGCTTCATATGTAGAATCTTAAAGGGTTCCGTCAGGCGCTTCATATGTAGAACCTTAAAGGATTCCGTCAGGCGCTTCATATGTAGAACCTTAAAGGATTCCGTCAGGCGCTTCATATGTAGAACCTTAAAGGGTTCCGTCAGGCGCTTCATATGTAGAACCTTAAAGGGTTCCGTCAGGCGCTTCATATGTAGAACCTTAATGGGTTCCGTCAGGCGCTTAATATGTAGAACCTTAAAGGGTTCCGTCAGGCGCTTCATATGTAGAACCTTAAAGGGTTCCGTCAGGCGCTTCATATGTAGAACCTTAATGGGTTCCGTCAGGCGCTTCATATGTAGAACCTTAATGGGTTCCGTCAGGCGCTTCATATGTAGAACCTTAAAGGATTCCGTCAGGCGCTTCATATGTAGAACCTTAAAGGATTCCGTCAGGCGCTTCATATGTAGAACCTTAAAGGGTTCCGTCAGGCGCTTCATATGTAGAACCTTAAAGGGTTCCGTCAGGGGATTCATATGTAGAACCTTAAAGGGTTCCGTCAGGCGCTTCATATGTAGAACCTTAAAGGGTTCCGTCAGGCGCTTCATATGTAGAACCATAAAGGTTCCGTCAGGCGCTTCATATGTAGAACCTTAAAGGGTTCCTTCAGGCGCTTCATATGTAGAACCTTAAAGGGTTCCGTCAGGCGCTTCATATGTAGAACCTTAATGGGTTCCGTCAGGCGCTTCATATGTAGAATCTTAAAGGGTTCCGTCAGGCGCTTCATATGTAGAACCTTAAAGGATTCCGTCAGGCGCTTCATATGTAGAACCTTAAAGGATTCCGTCAGGCGCTTCATATGTAGAACCTTAAAGGGTTCCGTCAGGCGCTTCATATGTAGAACCTTAAAGGGTTCCGTCAGGCGCTTCATATGTAGAACCTTAAAGGTTCCGTCAGGCGCTTCATATGTAGAACCTTAAAGGGTTCCGTCAGGCGCTTCATATGTAGAACCTTAATGGGTTCCGTCAGGCGCTTCATATGTAGAACCTTAAAGGGTTCCGTCAGGCGCTTCATATGTAGAACCTTAAAGGGTTCCGTCAGGCGCTTCATATGTAGAACCTTAATGGGTTCCGTCAGGCGCTTCATATGTAGAACCTTAATGGGTTCCGTCAGGCGCTTCATATGTAGAACCTTAAAGGATTCCGTCAGGCGCTTCATATGTAGAACCTTAAAGGGTTCCGTCAGGCGCTTCATATGTAGAACCTTAAAGGATTCCGTCAGGCGCTTCATATGTAGAACCTTAAAGGGTTCCGTCAGGCGCTTCATATGTAGAACCTTAAAGGGTTCCGTCAGGCGCTTCATATGTAGAACCTTAAAGGGTTCCGTCAGGCGCTTCATATGTAGAACCTTAAAGGGTTCCGTCAGGCGCTTCATATGTAGAACCTTAAAGGGTTCCATCATGCGCTTCATATGTAGAACCTTAAAGGGTTCCGTCATGCGCTTCATATGTAGAACCTTAAAGGGTTCCGTCAGGCGCTTCATATGTAGAACCTTAAAGGGTTCCATCATGCGCTTCATATGTAGAACCTTAAAGGTTCCGTCAGGCGCTTCATATGTCGAACCTTAATGGGTTCCATCATGTGCTTCATATGTAGAACCTTAAAGGGTTCCATCAGGCGCTTCATATGTAGAACCTTAAAGGGTTCCGTCAGGCGCTTCATATGTAGAACCTTAAAGGGTTCCGTCAGGCGCTTCATATGTAGAACCTTAAAGGGTTCCGTCAGGCGCTTCATATGTAGAACCTTAAAGGGTTCCGTCAGGCGCTTCATATGTAGAACCTTAAAGGGTTCCGTCAGGCGCTTCATATGTAGAACCTTAAAGGGTTCCATCAGGCGCTTCATATGTAGAACCTTAAAGGGTTCCATCAGGCGCTTCATATGTAGAACCTTAAAGGGTTCATCAGGCGCTTCATATGTAGAACCTAAAGGGTTCCATCAGGCGCTTCATATGTAGAACCTTAAAGGGTTCCATCAGGCGCTTCATATGTAGAACCTTAAAGGGTTCCATCAGGCGCTTCATATGTAGAACCTTAAAGGGTTCCATCAGGCGCTTCATATGTAGAACCTTAAAGGGTTCCGTCAGGCGCTTCATATGTAGAACCTTAAAGGGTTCCGTCAGGCGCTTCATATGTAGAACCTTAAAGGGTTCCATCAGGCGCTTCATATGTAGAACCTTAAAGGGTTCCGTCAGGCGCTTCATATGTAGAACCTTAAAGGGTTCCGTCAGGCGCTTCATATGTAGAACCTTAAAGGATTCCGTCAGGCGCTTCATATGTAGAACCTTTTCCCATGATGGGATCATTTTACAACCCTCTACAATGCGAGTAAATTTCCCTCTGGGCAACTAAATAATGTATATCAGTAGCCATTGGCTAATAAATTTTTAGATTGTACTCGCCAATGTGTGTGTGTGTGTGTGTGTGTGTGTGTGTGTAAGATGCCAAGTATTTTAACATATATCTATTTTCACTCGCTGAACACTGACTGAGTGCTTGAGAGTTTGGCTCTCCGTCAAGCGATCTGTACTAATATTTCATATATTCAGCTCAGCGTACCTGTATTTGACTTACCGTAAACTCTAGTACGACTCGCCGTCGCGTTTCTCACACACGCACGCAAAGAGAGAGAGTGAGAGTCTTACATACCATGCAACATCGACGTGCTGCATGTAAACGATATTCTTGTTTGTATTTTCCTGTCAAAATAAAGGAGTTCATCTGGAGTTCATCAGCTTTTAAGAACAAGCAGAGGATATGCCGGTTTCTCCGCGAGTGGGCGGAGCTTATGCGCAAACGGCTAAATCTCATTGGCTGGTGCTCATCCCTATTTTAATTTCAGCAAATCAGTTCGAGCGAACACTGACAACGTGATTAACATTCATGAACCCAGCAGCTCATGTGTTGTATATTGTCATTATTAGTAGTAGATTAAGTAGTAGGATTATTATCTTTTAATAATAATTACTTTTATGAATTACTATTATCTATTTTTTTTTACAGAAACACTGAATGACCAACAATATCTTAAGCACCACCACCAGTCCTCAGTTCAGTTAAAATGACTAAATATGCATGCATGCATGATTATCAAGTTTTAGTTCTAATTACTAAAGTTCTATCATTAAATAATGCTTGATTATCATAATATCATAATATAATGCTTGATTGACTGATTTTAAGAGTGTACATTTAGATATTTAAAAAGCTGTGCCATTTTACAAAGATAAGCTGATTTGGTGGAATATATATTATATATTAAATAAAATATATATATATATATATAATATATATATATATATATATATATATATATAATATATATATATATATATATATTAATTATTATATATATTTATTTATTTATATTATTAATATATATATATATTTATATATTATATATAATTTATGATTTATTTATTTTTATTTTATTTATAATATTATTTATTTTTATTATATATATTTTTATCATATTATATACATACATAGGTGAGTAACCAAAAACAAATTTACTAGCCAATGGCAAGAACATTTGAAATGTTTGAAAAATGTTTGAACATTTGAAATATCCCATTAAACATGAAAGTATTATGCAACCATTTAAGGCGTTTCACCTTATATAGGATCTTTCTGGCATAACAGGTTCTTTAAAATTGAGCCAAGAACCCCAGAGCTCTTTATAGAACCCATTGAACCTTTATTTCTAAGTGTGCATGAGCAAAATGTAACTTTAGTGTTCTGGATACCGTAATAATATATTTTATGTATTAACATTTTGTCATAATTACCTTGCCCTTTTATGGTTTCAAAACCTGTATGACTTTCTTTTGTGGAACATTAAAGGAGATGTTTTGAAGAACATCGAGGACTAAATTACACTGGATTTTTCATTGCATGAACAAAAAAAAATGTTTTTCATTCAGGTTTTAAGAGGAACACAGTATATTCATCAGAGTGATATTGATCATGTGACACTGAAGACTGGAGTAATGATGCTGAAATTATATTTGAAAACGTTCAGTCTTCTGATTGATCAATCAAGCATCTGAGCATCTGAACACGACACCCTGTGTTCGCGCTTCAGGAAGGAATTTACAGCAGCTGTCATTAAAACTCACAGAGACACCATTAAACCGAGAGCGTTACTCTGAACCTTCCCCCTCCAACCTCGCAACCTGAAACTGCAACCATGAAGAGTGTCATTATACACCACATAATGACAGAACACATAAAACACACGACACAAAGAGAGAGACGAACATCAAGCAACTCATCACTGACGGTCTGATCAGGGTTTGTGAAATCATGCATGCTTTAGTTTTACCCTTTATATCAGAATGATGGAGTCTAGAGCCAAGTTTCCATCCACTCGTCAATGGAATTATCTGAAGTTCGGTAAAAAAGCTCATGTGAATAAAGCTGGTGAAAGTGTGTTTCCATCCAACGGCTTTAAAGCGAATAAAAACCTGTGTGTAATGACGTCACATGCTGTTTTGCCATCAAATTGGTATATCGAATTGATTTGAGACATTTTAAGGTGTTTCCATTTATTTTCGCACAACAAACATTTGCGAACAAAGTTTTGCTAGACGAAATGGATCGCGCCATAATAACGTTTCCATCAGCGTTTATCGCATAAGCCGTATATCCATCAAGATAAAATCCCATGAGACCGAACGCATTTCATCTGAGTCCATATTCATGAAATTCAATCGAGTTTTACTGTTTCCATAAGACATTTTTCATTTCATATCACTTAATGCGGATAAAAACCTGTGGATGGAAACATAGCTAGTGAGAACGGATGAGCAACACTATAAAGCCACAGTCCTTAGAATGTTTTACTGGTGTGCAGATGCTCGTAATGTCATCATGCAATGCATTTGCAAACATGGTATGACTTATTTCTATTGATGCTTGTTTACGCAACAAAATAAACCATTGTAAAAGATAATTGCGTCTTTTTATCTCACAATTCTGACTTTATTTCTCAGAATTGTGAGATATAAAGTCAGAATTGCAAGATATAAAGTCAGAATTGTGTGTTATAAAGTCAGAATTGCGAGATATAAAGTCCAATTCTAAGGGGAAAAATACTGACTTTTTTCCTCAGAATTGCAATTCTGACTTTATAACTCGTTGTTTTAAATTGTGAGATAAAAAGACAATTATCTTTAAAAATGTTTTATTCTGTGGTGGAAACAATCATCCATATATTTCAGCGCGAAGCAAGATTACATTTGGCATTACTGCATTTAGGACTTGATCCATTTGGATCCAATCGGACTTTGTCCATTATATTCTTCAGAATAATATGAATTCATGAATATATTTAAAGAATCATCATGATTGCAAATTGGTTTTAGTCATAATGTTTTAAGAGTCACTGTACAATTTATTTTGCATGCATTTTGCAAACAGTTAATTGCATATGAATCTGGCCAGAAAATATTATTCATTTAGTTGGTTTATGATGCGAAATGATTGTGGGACAAAACTACATTTCCTGTCATTTTTCTGTGGATGCATGACAATCCATAACACACTAAATGTGTGCATTTTGCTCTTCGTTTCTATGCATTTATATATATATATATATATATATATATATATATATATATATATATATATATATATATATATATATATATATATATATATATATATATATATATATATATATATATATAAATGATATACAGTGGTGCTCAGAATTAATGGTACCCCTGGTAAAAATGATAAAAAATGGCTATAAAAAATAAATCTGCATTGTTTATCCTTTTGATCTTTCATTCAAAAAATTGGTAAAATTCTAACCTTTCATTGAAGAAAAAGAATTTAAAGTGGGGGGGGAAAATCACATTATAAAATAAATATTTTTCTCCAAAACACGTTGGCCACAATTATTCATACCCCTAGAATTTTTTTATGAATAAAATATCTATGAAGTATATTCCCATTAATATTTACCTTTTTTAGCACACCAGGGTGACTAGGAGCATGAAATTGTCCAGCTATGACTTCTTGTGTTACAGGAGTTTAAATATGAGGAAACACAAAGGCCAAATTCCCTTAATCATACATCACAATGAATAAAACCACAGAACATGGTTCTGATGTGCATCTAAAGATTGTTGAGCATCACAAACTAGAAAGTGGATGTAAGAAAATAGCTAAAGAATTGAAAAATCCCATTTTGACCATCAGGGCAATAATTAAGAAGTTATAATCAACTAAAGATGTTACGATTCTGCCAGGAAGAGGACGTGTGTCTATATTTTCTTAATGGACGGTGAGGAGGAAAGTTTGAGTGGCCAAAGACTCTTCAAGGATCACAGATGGAGAATTGCAGAGATTAGTTGAGTTTTGGGGTCAGAAAGCCTATTAAAAAAAATCAAACAACCCCTACATCACCACATGTTGTTTGGGAGGGTTTTAAGAAAAATGCTCCTCGCTCCTCCAAATACAAACTCCAGCATATTCAGTGGTCAGACACGACTGGATCTTCAAACGGCGCAGGCTTCTGTGGTCAGATTAAACTAAAAAAAGAGCTTTTTGGCAGCAAACACACTAGATGGGTTTGGTGCACACAAGGATAATAAGTATCCCATGTGTACAATTTAATATACCGTTGGATCTTTAATGTTGTGGGCCTATTTTTCTGCTGGAGGTCCTGGACTTCTTGTTCAGATACATGGCATTGTGGATTCTATCAAATATCAACAGATAAAAAATCAAAACCTGACGCCTTCTGCTAGAAATCTTATAATGGGCCATGGTTGAATCTTCCATCAGGACAACGATCCAAAACAAACATCAAAATCAACACAAAAATGTGTTAGGGAGCACAAAATGAAGCTTCTGCCATGACCGTCCCAGTTCCCTGACCTGAACCATATAGAAAATGAGTGGGCTGAACTGAAGAGAAGAAGCACCAACATGGATCTGGGAATCTGAAGGATCTGGAGAGACTCTGTATGCAGGAATGGTCTCTGATCTCAGGTCAGGTGTTCTCCAAACTCATCAGGCATTATATGAGAAGACTCAGAGCTGTTATCTTGGCAAAAGGAGATTGCAAAAAGGTATTTAATAAAAGGGTATGAATAATTGTGGCCAACATGTTTTGGAGAAAAACATTTATTTTATAATGTGATTTCCCCCCCCCCACTTTCAAATCTTTTACTTCAATGAAAGGTTAGGATTTTGCCAATTTTTTTAATGAAAGATCAAAAGGATAAACGATGCAGATTTATTTTTTATAGCCATTTTTTATCATTTTTACCAGGGGTACCATTAATTCTGAGCACCACTGTATATATATATGATAAAGCAAGATAAATGAAATCGCTCAAAGCATTTAATTCAATCAAAGTCACCGTAAAGCACATTGCATCGTAATTCTGACTTCCAAAATCATAAGTAGAACTTATGAATCTTTGCATTATTCACCAGTCTCTCTCTCCGCTGTGAGGACTGTTCTATATTGGGAAAGTAGAATGGATGTTGCCCCTATAAATAAGCATCTCCAGGCCTTTAATCACATCAGAGGCTCTTCAAGCTCTCGACAGATCACATGATTCACGCTCACAGCAAGACGTCAACAGATTTATATTCAGAACTGACTCCATTTACTGCCTATTCAACTCATGTTTCTGCTCTTACTGTGATCGATTCATCAGCGCAAGTTATTCTGAAGAAAATAATCGATGGAATCAACATACTACTAAATGCATAAATGTAAAATGTATGTATTCTGCTTCACAGATCATGGAAATAAAATGGTTGCAAATGCATTGCATGATGATATTAAAGGCGCTTGCACACTTATCGAAGAGGCATTCAAAGAGTGCAAGATGCATTGTGGGACTGTGCGGAAACATCAGAATGCATTACATTAGAAGTTCAGGTTTTCACATTTTAACTGCATGTCAGAGGATCACTTTCACAAAAACTTTGTGATGCAGCATGCATTATGATCACGCATTATGATCATGCATTATGAGCATGTATTATGATCATGCATTATGAGGCATTATGAGCATGTATTATGAGGCAATATGATCATGCATTATGAGGCATTATGAGCATGCATTACGAGGCATTATGAGCATGCATTATGAGCATGCATTACGAGGCATTATGAGCATGTATTATGAGGCAATATGATCATGCATTATGAGGCATTATGAGCATGCATTACGAGGCATTATGAGCATGCATTATGAGCATGCATTACGAGGCATTATGAGCATGCATTATGAGCATGCATTATGAGCATGCATTACGAGCATGCATTACGAGCATGCATTATGAGCATGCATTACGAGGCATTATGAGCATGCATTATGAGGTATTATGAGCTTGCATTATGTTCCAGATCATAGCACCGCGGCTACTGTGCAACTCGTAACACACACACAGCACACGTGCACAAACACTTCCACGTGTGAACTGACAAAATTGGGCCAAATGTCTCTTTACACAGTCTGGACACCGGCCAAAGTCGACTCAGCGTTTGGCAGGAGCGAGAGGAAATAAGTCCAGCAAAGTGTCCGGCTCTGTGCCAGCGACACACACGCGTGAGCGGATCACAGACCAAACACACACACACTCAGAGACACGCGCGAGGAGGACGAGATCATGTCTGACTGAACCACTGCAATGACAGACTGACTCAAGCCTTACTGCACTTCATAAACAGATATAATAATAAACACTGCCAATATGAAGATGTTCATTTGCTGTTGAGTGAGAATAATGATGATGGGTTCACAACTTCACATTGACAAAACTGTTGCTTGAACTTGATTATCATGTAAAATCCAGCAAAGTGGCAGAAAGATTTGTTTTAATATACTATTATTAATAGCGTTTAACAACCAATTTCTGTATAAGAGGATATGAACTCATTGTTCTGACACATCGTGAATGCACTGGAAAAAAATTATGTTTTCCAGCACAAATATCTAAACGTTCTTAAATCAAGATACATTTACTGGAGAAACAAAATTGTGTCTTTTTTGCTGAAAAGGTCTCAAATGAAGTGAGTTTGTGCTTAAAACAAGAAATATTGTCTTCTGTCATGTCAATGGGTTTAGAAAAAAAGCTTGTTTTCCCTCTGAATTAAAGGATTAGTTCACTTTAAAAAAACTTTTGCTGATAATTTACTCTCCCGCATGTCATCCAAGATGTCCATGTCTTTCTTTCTTCAGTCGAAAAGAAATGAAGGATTTTGATGAAAACATTCCAGGATTTTTCTCCATATAATGGACTTCAATGGGACCCAAACGGTTCAAGGTCCAAATGCCAGTTTCAGTGCAGCTTCAAAGGGCTTTAAACGACACCAGACGATGAATAAGGGTCTTATCTAGCCAAACCATCGCTCATTTCTAAAATAAATAAAACCATTTAAGTATTATTAGCACAAATGCTCGCCTTGCTCTGTTCTCCTGTTCGAACTCGTTCATCAAAATGAACAAATCTTTTTTCAGTCATTTCGTTTGTTGATTGAATAAAATGACTCGAAAAAAGATTTGTTTATTTTGATGACAGAGCAAGGCGAGCATTTGTGCTTATAAAACTTAAACTGTTTTATTTATTTTTTGTAATGAGTGATGGTTTGGCTAGATAAGACCCTTATTCATTGTCTGGTGTCGTTTAAAGCCCTTTGAAGCTGCACTGAAACTGTCATTTGGACCTTGAACCGTTTGGGTCCCATTGAAGTCCATTATATGGAGAAAAATCCTGGAATGTTTTCATCAAAAACCTTAATTTCTTTTCGACTGAAGAAAGAAAGACATGAACATCTTGGATGACATGGGGGTGAGTAAATTAAAAAAAAAAATTCAGGCCCCACTGGCAGATATTTGTTCTTGTTTTAAGCACAAACTCACTTTATTTACAATATCTACATCTTCAGTCATTTTGCTGCTTCTCCAGTAAATGCATCTTGATTTAAGAACGTTTCGATGTTTGCTGGAAAACAAGAACACATCATTGCTCAATCTCTCTCACCACTTTAAAGTGCTCGTCGTAGCTCCACTCCGCGTGTGCGTCCGGCGACGCGGCAGACGGGCGTCCGGCGGGCGAGAGCTCGTCCTCGGGCTCCTGCTTCACCCTGACGGTGGGCGACGGGAATCTAGCGGTCGGGCGTCCGGGCAAACGCGCGGCTCCCTGCTGAAGCGCTAGCGTCTGATTCCTGAGAAAGTCCAGTCCACTCGGCGTGCGCTCGTCTTCCTCGCTGTCTTCATCCCCCTCCATCATCTCATCCTCATCATCATCATCCTCATCCGAGTCTCGGCCGCGCTCGTCCTCCACGCGGCTCTGATTGGACACGAGCGAGAGCTGAGAGAGCTGTCCGCTGCTCATGAAGCCGGCTCCGGAAGCCCTAGCGGCGGCTAGTATGGCCTGTTGAGCCGCGACCTGCTGCGCGTACATGATATGAGCTTCTCGAAGCCGGCGCTCCTTGTGCTCGGTCTCCGCGCGCGCCTGTTGCTGACGCTGGAGATGCTCCATCATGGCCTCCAGCTTCAGGCCACCCGACAAACCGGCCTCCTGAGAGACAGAAGAAGAAGAAGTGTGAGACAGCTTTAAAGAGGACATATATCATCTATTTAACAATACTTCCAAAAAAAAAACGTTTTTTTGTGATTGTTGCGGGCATAAATCCTTGATTATGCGGCACGTTTTCTTTTAAAATGCGATGGGATATTAATGCATTTTTATGCGATGAAATTGTGGGAACTTGCAAAAACTGCGGTTTGATGAAAGAGAGAAAGTGATTCTCCTGTTCCCTGTTCTCTCTAGGCTACTACCTTACTGTAAAGAGTCATTTCTTATTACTTCCTATGATAAGCAAGCACACTACATCACAGAAAGTGCTGGAATATTTCAGTTCATCGCGTTTTATTTCAGATCTTAATAAACACATCAAACTTACAAAACATTGATGAGTCAAACAAGTTCTGGAGCTTTACTAGAGGAATACGCTACAACTTCTGGAAAAATATATAAAAATAAAACGTGTGCTTACAGCTTTTCGATGATGTTCGCGTCGCGTAATTACGTCACTTCATAACGTTCCCATGGCAAAAGGGAAAACGGCGGCTCTTGTGTGAAGCAAACGCAACATTTCTCAACTTTCTGCTGAGATATATGGGACTATTTCGCCACGAAAATGCGGGGATTATGAAATC
The DNA here is from genome assembly GCA_036326025.1 of Chrosomus eos. Classification (NCBI taxonomy): domain Eukaryota; kingdom Metazoa; phylum Chordata; class Actinopteri; order Cypriniformes; family Leuciscidae; genus Chrosomus; species Chrosomus eos. The sequence continues at coordinate 46,101,595 of CM070824.1, read as the reverse complement.
ATGCATATTTTGCGCGGAAATCGGCAATTAATGCGGCGAAAGTGCGGCGTATTTGTAGTCTGCACTCCCTACTGGTTATTCTGGGATTCTGGATGAGTGAGATTGGCCTGTTTTGTTATTGCCGGAGTTTCTGAAGCTTGTGTAAAGACTCCGCCCTCTTCTGAACAGAGGCGGGGCTAAAGCTCATTTGCATTTAAAGGGACACACACAAAAACAAATGTCAGAAACAAGACAACAGTGACCAGTTCTAATGCAATGCCAAAAGATTTTTGATTTTGATTTCAGATCATTGATTAGCATATTCTGTCATGATAATCTATAAATTAGGGCGGGGTTTATGTAAATTTTAGGGTTTGTGATGTCACTAACTCGTAAAGAAGCTCATTATAGTTCTTACCAGCCGTTTCCTTAAAGAGTTATTTCTGTAAAAGCAAATATCTCCCTTTGCTTTGAACTGTGAGCGTTGTAACTTTGCAGATGTTGTTTATGCTCAAACAGCAACATTACACACTCACTAAAGTTAGAAAAGTGAAATCATAATCACCCACCCCTTTAAGCTGCAAATGTTTAGGCAACATGAGAAGCATGTTATGGGATGAGTTTGCAGATTCTCCTTCATTGATCATATGCATGCACTTTTGTTTAGCAAACATAAACCGTTGTTACAAATTCTGCTGACGTCAGCAGGTTAGCATTGACCCTCATAATGCAATTATAATCAGATTCAGGCAATATTGTAAACACAATAATTAGATCAAATTCATGCAATTAAGCTTGTAATCGGAGCATCCATAATAATAGTAAAACATGCTGTGATAAACAGACACGTAAACACTTTAATCACATCTATTCCACTCTTTATAAAGTGTGCATGTGCATTTTTAGGGTGTGCATGTTCAATTTCTTGGCAACGTTTCAAAACATTAATATAATGCAATAAAGACAAGTGATGGTTAAAGACACTGAAATAGAGAATAATCTGTGAGCATCATTTGTGCTGTGCATTGAGGTTTATGAATAATGATGGTGAAAATAATCACAATTTTGAGAGAATAGTCAGAATAATGCAGATTGCATGTAAACAGGAGTGATTAATTATTGGAAATAATCACATTATTGGTGCACATGCAAATGTAGTCAATAACGCAAGAATTACCATGCGCCGACAAATATGTTTTTCTGACACATATACAAATGCATTGCTAAAAATCCAACAACTTGTTTTTATGGTGGGCTAATTGTCATGGTAATTATTAATAGTGAAATGTGTTTTTAATGGCTGGTATTTATTCTAAGAGATCCAGAAAATATGATTATTTAATCATAGCAAAAAATGCCTGGATTTAAACTAATATGCATATGTATTGTATTTAAACATTTGAAAGCATGAAATGTCTTGTCAATCATCTGTTGACAAGTCTGACCGCAAAATATGGAACCGACATTTGAATGAAAATAAGCAAAATTGCATGCAGTTATTGATCATTATTCTAATATATCAGTCTAACAATACAAAACAACACAGCACATTAAATACATGCAATCATATCACTATCTCATCAAGTCATAAGCAACATTTACTTGAACGCTCTTTTCTTAAAAGACACA
>CM070824.1:46084987-46094987 GCA_036326025.1 Chrosomus eos | reverse complement strand
TATACATGAGCACACACACACACACACACACACACACACACACACACACACACACACACACACACACACACACACACGTAAAGTAGTGTCAGCTTTCTCAATATCAGTAACACTGCGCTTCCCCAAACGCTGCACTAGAGAATCATGGGTAATTTATTTTCTTTCAGATCCCACTTTAGTGTTTAGTTCCTTTCTGAAACATCAGCCATAAACAGTCGCTTTGAGCGAAATGATGACATGACAAAAAAACTATAAAAGACAATAAAGATCACTAGTCAAATATGCATGAATCTCATTAAAGCGCGTCAATCATATTTCACCCCAAAAAGAAACTAAATATTTATGTTGCAACTAAAGTCTGTTATTCTCAATGGTGAGTTTCAGAACTGTAATACGCTTTTGTGAAAGATTTATTAACAGTGCAAAGGCAGCGCAACAAATACTACCATGATGTATAATTTGTTTTGTGACATGATTACAGCCGTGAGAATGAGATCTTTGGCATTACGTTAATGAGAATTTGGTATAAATAAACTGTTAATACTTAACAAGGTTAACATTAGTTAACATGAACTTCTAGCATTCAATAATATTACTAAATGTCAATCTCAACATTTAGTTTTATTTGTTTACATTAGTCATTACACTGTGAACTACCATGAACATTAACTAATGTTAACAGATGAGACCTTATTGTAAAGTGTTACCAATAAACATAAGAAGAAATAAAATAATGTAATAGTGCAAAATATCTTATCATCTGTGGTTATCATCCTATGCATCAATTTAAAGTCCCCCTGTAGTCAATCATTTTATCCCTTAAAACTGATCTTCGATCACCAAAATGACATATTTAAAAAAAAAATCCTTGAAAATTTTTCATACCTTCAATGTAACCTATCTTTAATGTAACTCGACACCCTTGCCTCATTTAGTATACGTGGTTCTATGAATATGCAAATGAGCCCCGCCTCCACTCACTCCCTCACTCAGAGATCCACTGGTTGACGATCACACGTTGATCTGATTGGTTACTGTAGTTTGTGACGTCAGAAACACCAGCGATTTCAGTGTTTTTGAGACTGTCTTTGGTTCACTGCAGTTTTAAGCAGAAAATACTCAGCAATGCTGTCGACTTATGAATTTACACATGATTTGTGTTAAAGCATATTAAAAACACCATATAGACATATAAACAACATTAAAAGCTGGATTTTCACCACAGGGGGACTTTAAATATAACTACTAACTTTTATTTTAGGGTGATTTATGACACGGATGCGAACCGGTTTCAAGGGATAAGAAGAATAGCACGTATGTGAGTGAAACACACTTTCATGCAGGTCGAAAGCAAACAGGTGTTTTATCTACAGAATGAACGACGCGGGGGTTACACGATCATAAACAAAATGACTGTGTTCTTAAAAACACTGTAAGAACTTAGGCAGAACTCTTTGATCCTTTCACACACACACACACACACACACACACACACACACACACACACACACACACACACACACTTCACTGCACGCAGCAGGAAGAAACATCAGCGCAGCAGCAGACGGAGGAGCTCAGGGCTTTCGGGGGAATCAGGTCCAGATCTTCATCATCAGGGATTTCATCCAGGTGATATCCATCCTTCAGCAGCTGCCGGCTCAGGTCCGGGTGCACCTGAGGAACACGTGAGGAACACATGATCATTACATGAACAACACATGATATCAACACGTGAGGAACACGTGAGGAACACATGAGGCATGATCAACACATGATCAACACATTATGAGAAATTATGATCTTCTTTTCTCTGCGCGTGCGCGTGCGGTCTGTGTTTGTGTTTGGAGCTCCGTCGAATTGATTCATTAATCCTTGATTTTCTTCTTTACCACTCATTTATAAACAAGCACTTTCTATTTTTATATCATGTGAACTTATCCTCGATACTATTCCTTATAAAAAACAATCGGATCGCTTTGATTTCGCTACTTAGATCCAACTTTCCGAATCTCGGCTACTAGCCTTTAGCCTGCTAACATTTCACGCGTGGCCTCGCGCCTATCGAGCGTCTCATTTTACACCCGTTTCACTGAAAGGATACGGGTTATATCCATCATTTCAGTCCTAAATTAGTAGTGATATTGGTAGTATCACTACTAATTTACTGTTCATCTGTTATAATGGCGAACATATCGGATGTGTGTCTAACGTTACCTCTGAGTGCAGGTGAGGACACATTCGAGCTGATTTCGGTACGATTGGAGCTGGAGTCGGTGGAGAAGCAGATTCGTGTTCTGCTGGAGAAGCAAGCCGAGCTGCGAGATCGGCGATCAGCGCTTGAAACATCACGCGCCGATGCTCACAAGTCAGTGGTTAGTAACTTTTTGACTTTGACTCCGACTTCGTCTACTCCATGCGTTTCTCTGCCCAGGAGGACGCGATCATCTCTGCCTTCAATCACTCCTGCACCCTGGGTCACGACACGAGCCAGGACCAGAGCAAGAACCTCTCCGCCCCTCCCGGTCTTCGAGATCTCCACCCGGAACCGCTTCTCCCCTCTTCGCGAGTCGGAACGCGACGACGCCGTGATCATCGGCACTTCCATGGTCCGCCATGTCCGTGCTACCTCGGGTAAAGGTAAGGTGCGCACTCACTGCTTTCCTGGTGCTCGTGTTCTTGATGTCGCTGCGCAGGTTCCCGAGATCCTGAACGGTGACGAGCGCGTCGGAGCTGTCGTGCTGCACGCGGGGACGAATGACATCAGGCTGCGGCAGACGGAGGTTCTGAAGAAGGACTACAGGAGCCTGATCGAGACGGTACGCAGCACATCGCCTAGAGCAACGATCGTCGTGTCTGGACCGCTTCCCACGTACCGACTTGGACAAGAAAGGTTCAGTAGATTATTTGCTTTAAATGAATGGTTAATGTCATGGTGTAATGAACAGAAACTGCTCTTTGTAAATGATTGGAATCTGTTTTGGGAGCGACCTAGGCTCTTCCGTCCTGATGGTCTGCACCCCAGCAGAGTCGGAGCGGCTGTTCTGTCGGACAACATCTCCAAGACGCTACACACCATCTGACTAGTAAGTCAAAGTCCAAATCATAGTCTTTGCTGTCCCAACTTAATTGATATAAGTACCAATGTAGAACATTATATAGAAACTGTGTCTATTCCTCGTTTAGTGAAGCCAAACACCAAGGCTGTATCTCAATACTAGTTCTACTTGATCTTAGTGCTGCGTTCGACACTATAGATCATAAAATACTCTTAGATCGACTACAAAACTACACTGGTGTTCAGGGACAGGCATTAAGCTGGTTTAGATCGTACTTATCAGACCGCTACCATTTTGTCTGTTTAAATGGGGAAAAATCGATAACAAAAAGATAACATCAGTAGACTATGGAGTGCTGCAAGGATCTGTCCTAGGCCCTCTGCTATTCTCAATATATATGATGCCACTTGGTAATATTATAAGAAAACATGGAATTAATTTTCACTGTTATGCTGATGACACTCAATTATAAATCTCAACACGACCAGATGAAAACACTAACTTATCTAACTTGACAGAATGTCTAAAAGATATAAAATGCTGAATGACGTGTAATTTCCTGCTATTAAATTCAGATAAAACGGAGGTTTTACTTATTGGTCCAAAAAACTACCCACAAAATCCCTTACAATACAACTTTAATTTAGAAGGATGTCCTGTTACTTTATCCACTACAGTAAAAGACCTGGGTGTTATACTAGACCGCAACTTGACTTGCGAAAATCATATTTCATATGTTACAAGAACAGCCTTTTTCCACCTTAGAAACATTGCTAAGCTACGTAACATGCTATCTGTTTCAGATGCAGAAAAGTTAGTTCATGCATTCATGACCTCGAGACTAGATTACTGTAATGCTTTATTAGCTGGTTGTCCTGCATCCTCAATAAACAAGCTACAGTTAGTGCAAAATGCAGCCGCTAGAGTTCTTACTAGATCAAGAAAATATGATCATATAACACCAATTTTATCACTGGTTACCGTATCAATTACAAAGTATTACTACTGACCTATAAAGCTCTAAATGGTTTAGCTCCTGTGTATTTAACAGACCTTCTATCGCCATACAATCCATCAACACGTGATCAACACATGATATCAACACGCGAGGAACACATGAGGCATGATCAACACATGATCAACACATGATATCAACACATGATATCAACACGTGAGGAACATATGATTTCAACACGTGATCAACACATGATATCAACACGCGAGGAACACGTGAGGAACACATAAGGCATGATCAACATGTGATCAACACATAAACACGTGAGGAACACATGATATCAACACATGAGGAACACGAGGCATGATCAACGTGATCAACACGTGATGAACACATGAGGCATGATCAACACGTGATCAACACATGATATCAACACGTGAGGAATACGTGAGGAACACGAAGCATGATCAACACGTGATCAACATTTGATAAACACATGATATCAACACGTGAGGAACACATAAGGCATGATCAACACGTGATCAACACATGATATCAACACGTGAGGAACACATGATATCAACACATGATATCAACACGTGGGGAACACATGATATCAACACGTGAGGAACACATGATATCAACACATGATATCAACACGTGAGGAACACATGATATCAACACGTGAGGAACACGTGAGGAACACGAAGCATGATCAACACGTGATCAACATGTGATAAACACATGATATCAACATGTGAGGAACACATGAGGCATGATTAACACGTGAGGAACACATGAGGCATGATCAACACATGATATCAACACGTGAGGAACACATGATATCAACACGAGGAACACATAAGGCATGATCAACACGTGAGGAACACGAGGCATGATCAACACATGATATCAACACGTGAGGAACACATGATATCAACACATGAGGAACACATAAGGCATGATCAACACGTGAGGAACACGAGGCATGCTCAACACGTGATATCAACACGTGGGGAACACATGATATCAACACGTGAGGAAACACATGATATCAACACGTGAGGAACACATGATATCAACACGTGAGGAACACATAAGGCATGATCAACACGTGAGGAACACGAGGCATGATCAACACGTGAGGAACACATGATATCAACACATGATATCAACACGTGGGGAACACATGATATCAACACGTGAGGAACACATGAGGCATGATCAACACGTGAGGAACACGAGGCATGATCAACACATGATATCAACACGTGGGGAACACATGATATCAACACGTGAGGAACACATGATATCAACACGTGAGGAACACATAAGGCATGATCAACATGTGAGGAACACATGATATCAACACGTGAGGAACACATAAGGCATGATCAACACGTGAGGAACACATGATATCAACACATGATATCAACACGTGGGGAACACATGATATCAACACGTGAGGAACACATAAGGCATGATCAACACGTGAGGAACACATGATATCAACACATGATATCAACACGTGGGGAACACATGATATCAACACGTGAGGAACACATGATATCAACACATGATATCAACACGTGGGGAACACATGATATCAACACGTGAGGAACACATGATATCAACACATGATATCAACACGTGAGGAACACATAAGGCATGATCAACATGTGAGGAACACATGATATCACACACGTGAGGAACACATAAGGCATGATCAACACGTGAGGAACACATGATATCAACACATGATATCAACACGTGGGGAACACATGATATCAACACGTGAGGAACACATGATATCAACACATGATATCAACACGTGGGGAACACATGATATCAACACGTGGGGAACACATGATATCAACACGTGAGGAACACATGATATCAACACATGATATCAACACGTGGGGAACACATGATATCAACACGTGATATCAACACGTGAGGAACACATGATATCAACACGTGAGGAACACATGATATCAACACATGATATCAACACATGATATCAACACGTGAGGAACACATGATATCAACACGTGAGGAACACATGATATCAACACATGATATCAACACGTGAGGAACACATGATATCAACACGTGAGGAACACATGATATCAACACGTGAGGAACACATGATATCAACACATGATATCAACACGTGAGGAACACATGATATCAACACATGATATCAACACGTGAGGAACACATGATATCAACATGTGAGGAACACATGATATCAACACATGAATCAACACGTGAAACACATGTATCAACACGTGGGAACACATGATATCAACACATTATCAAACATGATATCAACACGTGAGGAACACATGATATCAACACGTGAGGAACACATGATATCAACACATGATATCAACACTGGGAACACTGATACATGGGAACACATGATATAACAGTGGAACACATGTATAAACATATCAACACGTGAGGAACACATGATATCAACACGTGAGGAAACACGTGAGGAACACGAAGCATGATCAACACGTGATCAACATTTCATTTCGTTCCTTCTTCACATCTCATTTTGGTAAAACTCACAATGACTTTACACCATACTTGATTTTCATGACTTAAAAACGTTTTATTTTTATTTTTATTATATTGTATTGATTGCAAGAGAACATTTGATTTGTATATTAATGTATGGCCATATCAGCTTCTTGTCTCATCAAGATCAAGATTTCTCTACAACACAACCACTCTACATAAGATTTGACTGTACTTCTGATAAAAAAGTGACACTTTTATAATTGATAATTTAATTCTGTATTAATTTGATCGTCAGGCAACCCATTACCCAAACCCTTTAAAGGCATTAACTAACCTCTGCTGAGGAATATCCAGAAGAACAATCCAGCTCCGCATCACTGAGGAAATCAAACAACACTGAATCAGTCACGCAATCCATCAACACACACTTCATTCTCTATTTCAGGAGTCTCATTTATAAAACTGTGTGTGGGATCTTTACTATAAGTGTCTGTGCGGCCAAAAGACAAAAATATTCAGACTTATAAAACCTGCACAAAATTCCCTTTATAAATCCCAGTCAGTGTGAAGATTGTTATGATTAGGACTCATAATGAGGATTTAAAGTGTTTTTTATTTCATCTGTCGTCAATCCCTCAGATCACCACCGGTGTCGCCAAACTGCTCTGTCTCCGAGTGTGTGTCGATCAGAGTGTGTGCGCACGCACGATCAGAGTGTGTGTACCCGCATGATCAGAGTGTGTGTATTGACTCAAATGAAATGCGTTCGGTCTCATGGGATTTTATCTTGATGGATATACGGCTTATGCGATAAACGCTGATGGAAACGTTATTATGGCGCGATCCATTTCGTCTAGCAAAACTTTGTTCGCTAATGTTTGCTTGAATGTTGTGCGAAAATAAATGGAAACGCCTTAAAATGTCTCAAATCAATTCGATATACCAATTTGATGGCAAAACAGCATGTGACGTCATTACACACAGGTTTTCATTCGCTTTAAAGCCGTTGGATGGAAACACACTTTCACCAGCTTTATTCGCATGAGTTTATTTACCGAACTTCATTAATAATAATTCGATTGACAAGTGGATGGAAACTTTGCTAATGAGTCTCACCTGTCTGAATCCAGTGAGATGAGTGAATCTTCTCCTGTCTGACTCAAGGCAGCGTATCCCTTATTAAACTTCACACTGCAGAGAGAAGAGAAAAACAGCAATGTTTCTGAGGACAGAATGATGCTTCATGAGGATCAAAATGTCACATTTGCATCAAGTATGTTCCCTGTAAAAGCTATGAATCATGTTTAGACTCACGTCTTTGGCTTGTGTCTCGGCGGATGAAGCGAAGGTCTTGCTGGACTCAAACCTCTCTTCTGCAGAACTCTCCGGGCCGACTCTCTCTGTCGCTCTGCCATTAACCCAATCATAGTCAATCATTAGAGCAAGCCGTTTTAACAGTTAACCCGTTTAATCCCACCGGTCACAATTGTGATCGCATCTTTTTTCTTATTTCTGGAAGCTCTAAAAATTTTGTTGGCTTTGGGCAATAAATTAAACTTTTGAATGAAAAAATAGATTGCCTTGATTAAAATCCATTAATGTCATGTGACTAGTGTGAAAGGTCACGTGACCAGATCAGTTTACTTCTTGCTTACACATCTGGAAGTACAAAAAGTAGCATGTAAAACATCTTTATTAACAGATAGAACTATCATATTTTGTACATATATTCTTTAAAGGGTCTACTACTGATATATTTTGAGAATTATACTCCTGCATATATATTTTGCTCGTAAGACGTGTAAATTTGACCGGTAGTATAACACAGTGCTTCTGAAAACACAGGTTTAGGCTGTTAATCGCAAGTTAGCGGCACATGGGTTCCCTCGATCGAAAAGCTGTGCATTTTCCCCATAGACTTTTGGAAAATCGCAAAAAATAAGATCTGTGTTCAACAAAGACGTTTTGTCTATCAAGATAATCTTCACAAGTTAATCCAAAATGTATACATTTTGAAGCCTAAATTAAGCCATCAGATATAAGATTAAGACACAATAAAGTTTAAAAAAACCAGAAGCATGTTATAACTGGTGTGTTTTATGTCATAGATCAAAACGTGAAAATATTTAGAGGCTTTATTAACCACAGACCTTATTTCAGGCGATTTAGCAGAAACCCATTCAAAAAACCCATAGACTTTAGGGCGGGGAACCGGACGTGCTAAAATGCTAACTCACTTCCGCGTTTTGGCCTACAAAGTGACGTCATAACTTCGGCACTCTATAGGCCTTTTGTGTACATAGAAAAAGTCTTAGATCTTTGAGTTCAGCTCATGAAAAATGAGGGCAAAAACAAAAGTGTTGCGTTTATAATTTTGTTCAGTGTAGTTATCAGTATCCCAGAAACTATCGATGTGTTGGACCTTCTGTTAGGGAGGACTAAGGAGTAAAATGCATATACTCAAATTGCAAGAAAAAATGTGGGATTAAACGGGTTAATCATTTAAACCAACTAGTCTCTATTTTTATGCTACTAGTACTTATTTTTTAGATACTAGTATCCATTCCATTAAGTACTAGTACTTATTCATTAGCTACAGCATCTTTTTTGTTTCTTTTTTTTAAGTTCTACGAAAAGATGTAGGCGCGAATTTAGATATGCATTGATAAGCAAATTGTCATTAATTGGTTTGGTTGACGTGACTGGTGTACCGGATCCCCGACACACGCTTTAGTGGCAGACTAAAGACTAATGACAGACTGTTGATCTTTAAATACAAATATGATTAGTTCAGGATTGAAATTCATTATCTTTTATTATAGTCTATGTAGTCTAATATCACAGTAAACACCCCAAGTCCCGATTTCAGCCAATCTCATCTGGTCACGCCACTAAAGATAGATATTTTATACCGTGGCTATGATATATATTGTCATACCGCCCAGTCCTCGTCACACTAACCCTTCACGCGCTGTGAGACGAGTGAACTTACGGAGTTTGCTGTTAAAGGCATGAGCTTTGGTCATGAGATACGGTCCTGTCTTCTCCAGCGCTTTCTCTCGCCCGTCTCCTGTCTGCGGTCCATCTCCACTTCCAGATCTCTGATCATCAAACGCCAGTCAGGAGGAGGTGATCCATCCACATGATGAGAGGAGGCACAGATTTCATATTCATTAGATATTAAAAACACATTTTTTCTCATAACAATTGCATTCGGGACCTAGTACAGATCAACACACACACAACACACACACACACACACACACACACACACACACACACACACACACACACACACACCACACCACACACACACCACACACACACACCCGCACCACTCAGAGACTCAAACTCTCTCTCTCTCTCTCTCCTCTCTCTCTCTCTCTCCACACACACACAAACACACACTCAAAGACTCAAACTCTCTCTCCTCTCTCACACACACACACAAACAAAC
>CM070824.1:46069987-46077487 GCA_036326025.1 Chrosomus eos | reverse complement strand
AGTGACAGTCAATACATTTATAATGTTACAAAAGATTTTATTTCAAATAAATGTTGTTCTTTTGAACTTTCTATTGATCTAAGAATTCTGAAATTCTAAGAAGAGAGAGAGAGAGAGAGAGGAGAGAGAGAGAGAGAGAGAGAGAGAGAGAGAGAGAGGAGAGAGAGAGAGAGAGAGACCATTGAATCTAATAGAATCAATGACAGGTCAATGACATCATCAGACTCGCTGTGATCCAGAAGCTTCTTCAAGCTCGTGCGTGTTTCTGTACCTGTGTGAGCGGCTCGTGTCCGGGTCAGGCTCGCGAGAGCGCGCAGAACCGCTGCTGAGATCATCGCTGGTCACCGACGAACCGAAACTGCGGGTCCAAACCGGCGGGGCGCGCAGCGAGATGACGCATGCGGAAGAGGGCGGGCTGTATGCTTCTTTTTTTTAACTTTATTAAGGCTGCGTCCGAAATCGCATACTTCCCTACTATATAGTATGCGAAAAACAGTACGCGAGCAGAGTAGTATGTCCGAAATCATAGAATTCGAAAAACAGTAGGCGAAAAGTACCCGGATGACGTACTTCTTCCGTCGAGATTCTGAAGTGCGCTTAAGATGGACACTTTACTATCCCATGATGCCACGGGAGAGGCGGAAACCGGAGACGCGGGCGCGGCTCTAACGTTAGCTATGGGCTGTAGAGATAAACACAGACTCACATGCGTATTCATTCATGTTTCTTTATCGATGATCACAAGCAAATAAATGGCTTTTTCCTTGCAAAAAAAATCAACATCTGTCATTGTTCATAGGGGTTGTGTGTGTGTAAATTTTATTAGGTAAATAAATGTTATTTGAGAAACTCCGCAAAAGGCGTGATCTGCGAGCAGCTGACCGACACCTCCTCTTGATTGTCGGCTCGGACGACGTAAAAACGCAGATGAAAACAGAAAGCAGAACTAAAAACAGCGCGAAGTTGGTGCAGTCAGTGGAATAGGCTCTTTAAATTCTCGCACTGTTATGACAGCGTATGTCACGCGACAACAACATGGCGCATGTAGTACGTCCGGACTCATTCATACTACCGTATTCATACTATATAGAACGTACTTTGTTAACGGTCGCGAAGTAGCCTACGTTCTTTTTCAAATGTAGTACCTACTCACATAGTACGCGATTTCGGACGCAGCCTCAATCATTTCAAATAACAAACAGCATTAAAGGGATACTCCACTTTTTTGGAAATAGGCTCATTTTACAACTCCCCAGAGTTAAACAGTTGATTTTTACCGTTTTCGAATCCATTCAGCCGATTTTCTGATATTTAGAAGAATATCAGTAACCAGACAGTTTCTGGTCTCATTGACTCCCATTATATATTTTTTTCCTACTATGGAAGTCAATGAGACCAGAAACTGTCTGCTTACTGATATTCTTCTAAATATCATAAAATCGGCTGAATGGATTCGAAAACAGTAAAACTCAACTGTTTAACTCTGGGGGAGTGGTAAAATGAGCCTATTTCCAAAAAAGTGGAGTATCCCTTTAACATATTATCGTTGTTAAACACCTTAACAATAAGGCCAGGCAACATATCGTAAATAACATAATAATTAACTTAAATTAAAAAAAATATGAAAAGCAAATTATAACAAAATAAATTACACTTCAGGGGTGTGTATATATATATATATATATATATATATATATATATATATATTATATATATATATATATATAGCAATATAGATTGCCAGTAATTAAGAGAGTTTCAAGACACTCCTCCTTTTTACTTGTTTTAAGGATTGAAATAAAATTGTATATGCCGCAAAACGTGGAGAGACTTTGGGCTGTCATCTTTCTGTTGTATTTAATTTTATCATTGTTATTATTATTATAAAAAATATATATTTTTTAATGTAAGATTGGAGGTCAAGTTGAGAAAAAATGTAACACAAAATAGCTAAATTCAGTGGTACGTGATATTCTCATAGTTTTGTTTTTATATTTTCTGAAGTGAACGTCACAAAGCTGTAAATAATCTATTACGTTTCAGGACAGGGTTTGAATTTAAAACACACAACTTTTTAAAAGAATGACACAGAGTAGTTCTTTCACCTCTAGATGTCAGCAGAAACACAGAGATGGACCGAAGCCTCAGACAGTGACGTCAGCTCTCGGTCGCGCGCTCTTCTAGATGAAGAAATTAATATCAGTCATATCACTGACCAACATGCTGAGATCAGATGTCCATATGAATCATACGCACTTTATTTCAGTAACCCCCTAATAATTAAACACTTTCAAATTATTAATGGCTGATAAATGCCGTGTATATTGTCATAAACCACCAAAACATACATTACTTGGTGCCATTACTTTTATAAATTCTCATTTTCATTTAGTATAGGCTATATGTACTAAAATAACTAAAAGTTATAACTAAACCAAAACTGAAATAAAAAATAATAAAAATGATATGGATGTTTAAAAAAACATTCTAAATATTTTTTACTCGAAACTGTTACTTTTAAAATTGTCACATTCTAAATATTTTATACTCCTAGAAACTGTTACTTTTAAAATCGATACATTCTAAATATTTTATACTCCTAGAAACTGTTACTTTTAAAATTGTTACAATCAAAGACTTCACTTCAGGAAACCTGTTCCAGAGCATTTGTGTTTCACTGTGGATAATGATCTTAAAGTTTCAAGGCATTCAGTTTTATCTCAGCTTTAGGGAACTGTACCTTTAAGCCTTAAAGGGACAGTTCGCCCAAAAATAAAAATTCTGTCATAATTTATTTACTCACCTCAAGTTGTTCCAAACCTTTCTTCTGTTGAACACAAAAGAAGATATTTTGAAGAATGTTGGTAATCAAACAGTTGACGGTAGTCATTGACTTCCATTGGAAAAAAAATATTCAATGGTTATTCGGCCCATAGATCCGGGCCACATCTGGTAGGAGCGGGACACAACCTAATGCAGGAATTAGTTGTAACACACTTGTTTTAAATACTTCCACACATGCCAGCATGACGAAACTTAGTGTATTTAGTTGCCATATCAACACTATATAGAGAAAAGATTGCAGCAAAATCAAAAAAAATCAGATAAAAGATATCACATTTAACCTTAGGAATTGTAAAGGAATTTTCATCTCTGTTTTTTGTGTTTATTTAAAATTAGACAAATCTGATATTTTAATCTCCAATCTGTTATTTAACAGTTATTACTATACTGACACTTTAAATCCCAGTTGCCTCTATTAGATCTACGCTATTCTATACTTTTATGAATTCTATTGAGAAACTATGAGAAAAAGGTGAATAAAGACCGAGTCAATGTTCAGAAATTATTAATAATTAATTATTATTTATTATATGTTTTGAACTATGCTGTGTTTCCCGCTGTGTTCGTTGTCAAAATCAAAAATAATTGTATTATTAATTATTTAAAAATGCCATTATTTTATATGAAAAACATAATAATTGTATTTAACTGAGAAAATATTTTAGTTTGTCTTGAACTTGTATATTTTTGACTTTGATTTTGATTAGATCCGATAACATTTTAATCCGTCATATGGTCATGTTACAATGAAACTCACCTGTGGGGCATGTTGTCACACTTCACGTCCATTCTTTCAGGGTAAATCAAGAAAAAGTATACATAAAACAAAAACACATAATTGTACTAGACATGTGAAATTAATGCAGGGAAAAATAAATACTTTGAACCCAAAGTAAGTTTACACAAACTGAGAAAGTCAAAAAGTGTAAGGTCAACTCTGATTACCAACATTCCTCAAAATATTACTTTGTGTTCAACAGAAAGAAGCAACATGAAGGTTGGAAACCATAATTTTAGGGGTCTTTTTGTGTGATCGATCCCTTTAAACCGGGGGTAGGCAAGTTCGGTCCTAGAGAGCCGCTGTCCTGCAGAGTTTGGCTCCAACACTGAAAAAAATCCTCACCTGCCCAAAGCTTTAGTAATCCTGAAGACATTGATTAGCTTGTTCAGGTGTGTTTGATTAGGGTTGGAACTAAATTCTGCAGGACAGCGGCTCTCTAGGACCGAACTTGCCTACCCTGCTTTAAACGTTAGGCCTGAGATAAACTGCATGCACTGATAGTGAAACACAGGTTCGGTTAGTGAATGTCCTTCTCAACAGAAACAACCTCCGCACAAATCAAGTATTTTAACTTGTGATTCCTCAGACGTATCTAGTGCACTCTTCATTGTGCAGAATGATTTTAGGTCATTAACGCTTTCAAATATTCATACAATTATCTCGGATTTCCTCCTGTTTCGACTGTGTCCTGCCTCTCAGGCATTAATCAGAGCTTGTTTGATGTGTGTAATCCGCTAATATTGTTCAGTGCGTAAAACTCTGCCAGGCTTTTATTCAGCGGACATTATCGTGTCTCACAGCTTTGACTCCAGCACTGCAATTACACCCTCAACTGCTCCCATTAATTCAGCACGCAGGAGTTTCTGAGTCTCTGCATGAGCTGTCACACACACACACACACACACACACACACACACACACACACACACACACACACACACACACACACACACACACACACACAAACACACACACACACACACACACACACACACACACACACACACACACACACACACACACACACACACACACACACACACACACACACACACACACACACACACACACACGCTGGCCGACGCTCCTGAACCCGGTCCAGGAATGTCTGGAGAACCAAACTGGTCTGGGAACAGCAAACTAGGCCATTTGTGGCACAATATTCACCAGACACTGTCATTGTAAATGATGAGAACATCAATAAAAAAAAAATAATAACACTTACATTGTCAACATTATCAACCTCTGTCTGGTGCTTTTCGGTCATTTTTGACTGAATAATGTTACATTTGTTTTTTTAAATAATTTTTTTCTTCATCGGAATGGGTAGAAACTTGGTAAAGGTTTTGGCACTTGCTGTGTGAACAATAACAATATTATTACAACATTATCTGTATTGTAAAAAGCGCTATAAAGGTGACTTGACTTGGTAAAGGTGACACATTCGAAAAGGTTAAATGAATCTGAAAAAAAATAACACTTACATTATCAACATTAAAAGGAGTGTGAAAATTGTTGCTCCAAATCAGGGATGGAAATTAGCACCCGCCCCCAGCCAAATGCGGGTGATTTTGTGTTGTGGCGGGTAAACTCGCTTCACTTACCGGCCACCGTGGCGGGTAAATAAAAATTGCATACTGTTTCACCCGGACGGCGGACACTTTTAGAGGAGGCACACGTTCAACACCCGCGCGCTTTTTCCATCGAGGCTCGGCGTGGGACCGCGAGAGGCGGTTTGCCGTCCAAGGGAGAGCTAGCCGCGAGCGCATGGTGTATTTTTTGGGCGGGGGTAGTTCTCTTGTGTAGTAAAGAAGAGCTAGCCGCGCGAACATCTACAACTGTCACCCAACCACACACGCACAGTTTTAAAAGCAAAACATATTTATCCAACCCCATGTCAAAACAGGTTACATCTTTTGGACATCGTATTGGTTTTCATTTCTTGTCCTCGGAGTCTGAGCACTAATCTTTTTTTTTTAAGTTACACATTCTACATTGATTAAAAAAGAAAATCAAATGTGTTTTTAAATGGTAGTATTTTTTTTATATGGAAATCAATTATTTATAATTCAGATAGAATAAAGTTAGGTTAATGAAAATTAAGGAAAACAATATATTGATCTGAAATATAGCAATGAATTTTAAATTCATTCAGGTACAATTACCAAACATATCTCAAGGTCTTTTTTATTAATTTATAAACTAATTATATAAAATATTGTCAGTGCACTACAAATAACTGGTTCTATGCCTTTATTAATAAAACGTTATACAACTTAAAAATACAAGGCTTAAGACATTTATAAAAATGCTTCTGCATTTTTGTTTTGCTTTTCACTCCATTGTACCAAAATCGTACCGACACCGTGACGTCAGAACCGAGGTATAAACGAACCGTGACTTCTGTGTACCGTTCAACCCTAATGCAATACAGTTCATTATTGTCATTATTATCCATACCTTACTATAAATAATTTGTGCAACTAATCATGTTTTGTGCAGTAACTGAAAAAGTTAGTAGCGCAAGTGCCAGCAGTGGAAAGGTTAGTGTAGTTCCCTGTCCAGCATAGAGTGCGGTTCAGCATCGCTTCAGTTTTTTGTTAATCGCCTACTCATTTAATTAAATGTATATCAGTTCGTGGTTTGTGTGTGTATAAGGAGAAAGAAAAAAATGGCAGTATTGCATTGACACTTGAGATTAAAATAAACTGTTGTATTGTAGATATTTTAGTAGGCCTATTAATTTTTACATGCAGTTACACATTGTCGGTTAAAAACAAGAAAGTGGTGGTAAAAACATTGAGTGGCTGGTAAGATTTGAAATCCACCAGCCACAGTGGCCGGTGGACAAAAAAGTTAATTTCCATCCTGCTCCAAATGTTTTTCTCTCTTCGACTGAACACAGAAGAAGATATTTTGAAGAATGTGTCGTTTGTGTCCGAAATCACATATACTCTTTTTAGTAGGTGCTTATTTTGAATAAGTAATTACTTCACGCCCGCTAAAAAATATATAGAGGGTTTTCACTACACGTCATCAATCCGGAAGTCGGCCATTTTGGAGGTACTGAATGTAAACAGAGACAATTTATGACATATCACTTCCTCAATCCTCAAAAGAACTATATAGGGAAAACCCATAACGCCAAAGATGGCGGTTGTATGCACATGTCCCGCCCCTCCAGCTGGAGAGCCAATCGTCTGCTTTTAACAGTCAAGCCGGGAAACATTTCAGCCTATCGTCTGGTTCCTCTGACGCATGCGCACAGTTGAGGTTTGCGACAGCGGAGAATACGTTACTGTTTGAAAAGGCGGCAGATTTGATGCAGTGTATGCATGCGTTGTGTAAATATCAGACATCCCAAGTCTCCCGCATATTGATAGCGGCTCCCTGACGTCCGTAAATTAGTTTAAATCTCCGAGTGTGCCTCAAACCGTGTAGCGCGCGCACGGCAGAGAGGGAGAGAGCGAGAGACCTTGCGTGTGTGTGTCGTGAACCTTTGCGCATGCGTAGTAAAAGTATTACCTGTGGGGGAAAAGGCGTTTTAAACCTTATTTTGGGGCAAAGTCATCAAAAATTTTCAGCGATTTTTATCATATTTTACTGCTGTTTCTATACATGCAGTTTTTATGTCCCGATGACCAGTGAAACTGCAGTTCTGACTCTCTGCCTATTCATTTAGATAGGAGTCTGGTCTTGATAGTCCCAAATACCCGGAGACGATGCCAAGATGGCGGCCGAGTGAGTGACGTAAACAATGCCACTGAACTGAACTGACTTACATATTTGGCTGATTATTTTTTTACATTATACATTTCAAGCTCTATAGACTACCAAAAGTTAAAGAGAAGAGTGTAAAAAACTGATGAAAGAAG
>CM070824.1:46047487-46057487 GCA_036326025.1 Chrosomus eos | reverse complement strand
CATATGCATACTTAAATTAAATTAGCGATATTGCAAGCACAAAACCAGGTGTTAAACTCAAGATTGTGACGTGCATATGCACTCTTAAACATAAAGGTTTCAAAAGGGTTTTTTACAGCAATGATGGTCTTGGGAAACCAGTAACACCAGTAGTTCATGCATGAACCGACTGTCTTAAATTTGACCTGTTATACGTTTAAATCACATTAATGCATTTGGCAGGCGCTTTTATCAAAATATTTTATTCACAATTTCAATGCATATGCACACTTAAATTAAATTAGCGATATTGCATGCTCAAAACCAGGAGTGAAACTCATAAATCAAGATTGTGACGTGCATATGCACTCTTAAAAAATACAGTTTTCATAAGGGATTTTCACAGCAATGCCTTTTGGTTCCCAAAAGAATCTTTCAGTGATCAGTTCTTAAAAGAAACGCTTTTCTTAGTGTGAAGAACCTTTCAGATTCCATGCATGTACATCGATGCCAATAAACAGGCTTTGTTTAGAGTGTGTGTTGGTTATGAAGTCTCATAGTCAGTGAGAGAGTTTCAGATTGTTTTTAACACACACATAACTCTCAGAGACCGACTCTCTTCTGCTGTGTTTGATTTTACTGAGATGAGAAAGACAAAGAAATAAGACAATGAAAACAGAAATACACTGGTGTCTCAACAATGTCTTTACTGGCTCTAATAAAACAGCGCAGCGTCACAAGCCATCCTGAAGCATCTGAAATCATTTCATTTCACGTTGGTCTTTGGAAACCAGAAGTTCATGAACCGACTGTCTTAAATTTGACCTGTTATACATTTAAATTACATTTATGCATTTTGCAGATGCTTTTATCCAAATATTGTAACCATATTTCAATGCATATGCATCCTTAAATTAAATTAGCGATATTGCATGCTCAAAACCAGGAGTGAAACTCAAGATTGTGACGTGCATATCTGCACTCTAAAATTTTTTTTGGGGTTTTCTCCAAAGAACCTTTCAGTGATAATTTCTTCAAAAAAACACACTTTTCGTAGTGTGAAGAACCTTTCAGATTCCATGCATGTTAAAGTTTCTACATCGATGCCAATAAACGCGCTTGATCTGTACGAGTGTGTGTTGGTCATGAAGTCTCACAGTTGTTCTCTGGTTCTGAGAGAGTCTAACACACACACACACACACACACACACACACACACACACACACACGACACGACACCCCGACTCTCAGAGACAGACTCTCAACACCAGCGGCCCCATCTGATCTATGCGAGTGTGTGTTGGTCATGAAGTCTCACAGTTGTTCTCTGGTTCTGAGAGAGTCTAACAAACACACACACACACACACACACACACACACACACACACACACACACACACACACACACACACACACACACACACACACACACACACACACACACACACACACACACACACACACACACACACACACACACACACACACACACACACACACACACACACACACACACACACACACACACACACACACACACACACACACGACACGACACGACACGACTCTCAGAGACAGACTCTCAACACCAGCGGCCCCATCTGATCTATGCGAGTGTGTGTTGGTCATGAAGTCTCACAGTCGTTCTCTGGTTTTGAGAGAGTCTAACACACACACACACACACCACACACACCACACACACACACACACACAACACACACACACACACACACACACACACACACACACGACTCTCACACACACACTCTCTTCACCAGCGGCTCCGTCAGAGAGTCGCTGGAGTCCAGAGCTCGTTTCTCCGGCTTCTCCGAAGGCTCTCCCGCGTGTCTGGGGTCCCGGAGCGCCGGAGGCTGGTATCCCGGCTCCAGCGGGTCCAGCGGGTCTTTGGAGAGCAGGATTCGGATGGACGGGAGCGTTCTGTGGATGCTCATCTCCGAGTCTCCTTCCTCCTGACTCTCCCAGATCTCCCGCAAGCCCTTGTACTGGAGTTTAGTGATCTGATGGAGCCCGGCGATCTTCCTCTTCATGATCTCGGCACACGTGATGGTTTTGGTGACGGCCCGACCGGACCCGCTGAACACGACCTGTCTCAGGCCGTCCTGCACGCGTGTCATGGCGAATCCCATCAGGTTACGGATCTTACTGCCTTCCTTCACTCTCATCTCCAGCACATCTGACGCCAGCCCGGGGAACGGACACACACTGTCCTCCTCGATCCGACACACTTTCTTAAACCCGCCGGCGTGAGCCTGCTTGATCTGGGCGTTCGTATCCCGACCCGGATCGGATTGGCCCGTATCCCGACCTGGATCCGATTGACTCGTATCCCGAGCGGCGCTCAGCTCCATCTCGATGACCTCAGGAGACGATTTACGATCATTCCTTCATCCTGAACGCTATGCGATTCCCTGTCTTTTCCAATTAGTCCTGCAGGAAAATCTCTTCAAGCACATCATGAGATAATAATCAGATGAAAAAGTTGGGATTTTCCCACGTGTCCCTTTGGAAAGCAGAGTCCAACTTTGTCTCATAGACTCAAAACTTCTGGAAATGAAGTGGAAAGACACGTTTTTGTTTTAGGAAAGCGCACTTACTTCTGTGGGATGATCCGGATATAAAGATCCCGCTTTTCTCCGGTGTCTCCCGATGTCCTTTCCACCTCACGGATCCGGGCACTGGAGTGAATCTTCCTCTCTTTCTTTGTCCTTTTCCATTTCTCCTCTTCTTCCATGTGCTGGCAAGAGCTGAATCTCTCCGTTTCTCACGTGCCACTCGTTTTGCCTCGTAAATGCTGGAGGGGGGGATGAGAGAGAGAGGGAGAGAGACACAGAGAGAGAGAGAGAGAGAGAGAGAGAGAGAGAGAGAGAGAGAGAGAGAGAGAGAGAGAGAGAGAGAGAGAGAGAGAGAGAGAGAGAGAAGAGAGAGAGAGAGGATCAGCCTTCTTAAAGCAACAGTAACCTCATCAAATAATAGGAGACCGGGGATGGTTGTAACAATTTTGACCTTTCTGTCTATATCTTGTAGAACTTTGAAGTCAGTGTGTTCAAAATGTGATCCAAACTAGTTACAAGTGTGTGCTATTAAAAGACATAGCTATTATCAACACAAACAGAAAATGCATGGATTAGTTTCAAACACGAGGAGTGAAATGTTGCAATTCACCCCATAGTTGTAACATACCCTGGGTTGAGAAGTAACATAAAATATTTTGAAAGGTTTTTATTCAACACTGACTTTTCAATATAACTGATGTGTGTGTGTCACTCTTACTCTCAGTGTGTTTGTCACTCTCAGTCATAGTTTTTGACCATTATAAATTGAACTTGAACACAAACATTGTTTGTTACTGCCAGTGTTAGTATTGGCCATAATAAAATTGAACACTTGAACATTGTGTGTGTGTGAGTCTACATGTGTGTGTGTGTGTGTGTGTGTGTGTGTGTGTGTGTGTGTGTGTGTGTGTGTGCGTGTGAGTCTACGATGTGTGTGTGTGTACGTGTGAGTCTACGACGTGTGTGGTGTGTGTGTGTGTGTGTGTGTGTGTGTGAGTGAGTGAGTGAGTGAGTGAGTGAGTGTGTGTGTGAGAGTGTATGTAAATGTGCGTGTGTGTGCGTGTCTCTACATGTGAGTGTGTGTACGTGTGTGTGTGCGTGAGTCTACAACGTGTGTGTGTGTGAGTGAGTGAGTGAGTGAGTGAGTGAGTGAGTGCGTGTGTGTGTGTGTGTGAGAGTCTGTATTTGCGTGTGTGTGTGTGTGCGCGTGAGTGTGTGTGCGCAGTTTGTGTGTGTGTGTGTGTGTGTGAGAGAGAGTATGTGTGTGTGCGCGTGAGTGTGTGTTTATATATATATGTGTGTGTGTGTGTGTGTGTGAGAGTGTCTGTGTGTTTGTGTGTGTGTGTGTGTGTGTGTGTGTGTGTGTGTGTGTGTGTGTGTGTGTGTGTGTGTGTGTGTGTGTGTGTGTGTGTGTGTGTGTGTATTCCACCATGTTTGACACTCCTAAAACATGGTCCTGTATCTTTAAAAAAAGCTCTAAAGCTCCTTCAGCTGATCCGTTTAAAGGACGTCCGGAGCAGAAACTCGAGAAACGCTGACAATTAAACCACAGTTCTGGAACACGAAGCCACTTGGGCCCCGAAAGACGCATTTCCAGAAGGTGAATGAAAGTGTGAATGAAATTAGCTGGAATGTAATTGAAAACATCCTTCACAGGGCGGATGAAAGTCAGTAAATGTGCAGCGATTGGCCTTTACCCCTCGACATGCATTTGGCTATTACCATTTGCATAATGTGATGTTAATGGTCTTCATACAGGAGGAATCTTGGGACGGAATAAAACGTATAATGGGTTTTTATCACCTGTGCACACATGAGTTATTTGGCAACATCTATCCTTTACTTCCCTTTTTATCCCGCCATTTAATCCGTTTTTAATTAACCCGTGATCTTAAACGAGCTTAACTTGATGCTTTTCCGTCTGTGTTTTTCATTCTGCCGTGAAGCTCTTTGAATCATTCACAATAATGCATTTTGCAGAAGGGACTTAAATTGCATTCATTTTTATCAGTTCTGGGGATCAAACTCATGATTTTGCCGTTGCAAGCGCAATGATCTACTGTTTTAATGCAGAAAAAACCCATGAAACATGTTTAAAAAATCAGATTATGCAATTATACATTCAAAAACATGCACATGCGATGCTGCAATATATACCTATTATAAAACTTTTGATATATCGCTGGGCAATACTATCGATTACATTTTGTGATATAACAACAAGTTGTGCCACAGTTCAATAAACAGCTAAATTAATTAATAATTATTAGAAAAAACAAGGATTTTGTTAAAGAATATAATAGGCTACTAATGAACTATGTTGTTTGTGCTGTTTGTTAAGACAACTTAATATTACCGTTAATGATCAAATCTCTATCAAGGTTGTCAACACTTTACAATAAGGTCTCATTTTGTAATTAACATAAACGAACAATGAGTAAATATTTAAAGTCCCACTGTAGTCAATCATTGTATTCCATAAAACTCATCTTCAATCCCCAAAATGACATAATTAAACGTTTTTTTTTCGTGAAAAAATGTCTTCATTTGAATGTAACTCGACGCCCTTGCCTCATTTAGTATGCGTGGTTCTATGAATATGCAAATGAGCCCCGCCTCCACTCACTCACTCACTCAGAGATCCACTGGTTGACGATCACACGTTGATCTGATTGGTTACTGTAGTTTGTGACGTCAGAAACACCAGCGATTTCAGTGTTTTTGAGACTGTCTTTGGTTCACTGCAGTTTTAAGCAGAAAATACTCAGCAATGCTGTCGACTTATGAATTTACACATGGTTTATCTTCAAATAAAGGTTGACTAAATATGATAAAAACTAAAAAGTAGGCCTACCTATTAGGGGTTGAACCGACTAGTTGATTAGTCGACCTTAATGCAATGCCGCGACGCTTTAAGCTTGACGTCGACTAGTCGCGTTGATCATGTGACACTATGATTACGCTAATTTTGTACTAACATGTTGCAGACGACAACAGATGAAGAGCCCAGAGGGTTATTGCAGCAAGAAAGCAGCATTGGTACATTAAGTGTGTGTAAATACTTTACTAACCCATATTGTTGAAAACGAAAGTAAAAGCATGACGCACGCTCACTGTTTTACCAGGAAATTTGAGTTCAGTCTCTTTATTAAAATCATTAAAACATTATGTTTTTCATTTATTTATAACATGATGTAGCCTACCTCTAATTTACCCGCAATTAATTGGAATATTATTACTTGGATCTGCGCATCACTAATGCGATCATAATCATGATGATGTAAACAGCGGGCTTTAAATGCCATCCGTAACGCATTCGAGACGGATTTAAATCCGATCGCTCAAACCACTTCAGGAGGAGGTCTGGGCCGCTTAACAGGCGAAACTGGACAAGTGTAAATGCATCTGGTTGTTGAAACCCCATATGTAAATTGGACTTCTCCCAACAATGCTAAAAATAAACGTGTGAGAGCATGTAAAAGCGTATTATAGCGATGAAGCTGCAACACGCATCGCCGCAGATGAGCAGCTCGAGCATTCATCAAGCCAACGTGCAAACTATCGCAAATCAAAGTGAAAGTAAGTCGCAGACACTTAACACACAATCATCTTCGTTAAAAGTAAAGAAACAAAATAATCTTTAACAGTGCTGTCTCTCTTATTGCGTCTTTGATTTTGAAATGAGCTGATGATCAAAATGCAGCGCATTTGTTGATGACGTGAAATCCGTTAAATCTATCTAGCGCGTTGTTTGAAGATCGTGTTTATATCCGTTTTGCGAAAACATATTTATGTGTAAATGGAATCGTTTTGATTAATCAGATCAGTAAAAACGCATGAAGTGTCCAGGTGTAAACGGCCCCATTATGAGCTGTCAGCATCTGTATCGTTTTCTGTTAATTAATGGCAAATTGTGGCATGTTGCAAAGCAGTCCCATCTCTTGTGTTTTTATGAATGACGTCATCGACTAGTCGACGTCGACTCGACTTTGATGTCATAACAGTCGACTTCAAAAAATCTGAAGTCGTTCAACCCCTACTACCTATATATGAATAAATACATTATAAATATCTAACACAATTACCACTATTAACAGGCTAAATCTTAGGCTACATATTGTGCCTTTAATACATTTTAAATATTTTTTTTCTAATGCACTTGTTGCGATTATTTTATGAATCTTTTTTTTCATATAAAGCACATTATGCATGAATATGAAATGTGCTATATATATATATATATATATATATATACGATTTCAAAGCGTGTTTTTGAGACTGTCTTTGGTTCACTGCAGTTTTAAGCAGAAAATACAGCAATGCTGTCGACTTATGAATTTACACATGCTTTGTCTGAAAGCATATTAAAAACACCACATAGACATATAAACAACATTAAAAGCTGGATTTTCACCACAATTAAGTAACATTAACGCAACTTTAAAATATATTAGTAAATGTTGAGATTTAATTGTTCATTGTTAATTAATAAATGAATCCTAGTCTTTTCACTCCTAATAAAAATGCATGTAAAAAATGAAGTTTTACTGTATATGTCCTCTCAGAATAAACACAACACAGTTTCACTGAATAATGATTCACATCCCAATGATGCTTTGCTCAGAATCCTGATGTTTCGGGATCAACAATTACGGTTTCCTCTTCCAGTCCCCGTGATTGTCGGTATATTTCCCCGGGTCAGTGATCCGTGAGTTCTCCGGGACTGTCAGACCTCGGTTAGCTGTGTGTGTGTGTGTGTGTGTGTGTGTGTGTGTGTGCTGTCACTTAAGCGCTCGATCAGCAGAGGTTCTGCGGGCCGGTCCCAGCGGAGGACAGATGAGCGAATGAGAGACGACAGATCACTCAGCCTGAACCAATGGACTGTCTGAACGAGAAACACGCAATTCTCAAGAGGAACACGGAGGATTTCTCAGAAAAAACACTTCCATTCAGCTCCTTTGATTAATATCAGCACTGGAAAACACTGTTTTTGTCTCGCTTCCAGTAAAAATTAAAGACGCCATGAAATCAAAATGGCCATATTTATTAGAAATTATTTATCTGTGCAAATTCATGTTAATCTTGAATCTGAATAACTTGCAGCTTCTCTTCTGATGATGTGGGCGGGGCAACCTGTCAATCACATGAGATCAGCCAATAGCAAACCACAACCATCCGATCAATTCCACACAGACACAATCAAGCCCCGCCCACATTTGTTCTTCCAGAAGCGTTTCACTGGGATATACGACACAATAGGGAATACATATGCATTTTCTTTGTAATATTTAAATCTTTTACACATTTTCGCACAATTATTATGTTTAATTGTCTTCATATTTAAATGGAATTATCAAAATCTGTGATTTCTGCTGTTCACATCCAAAAAGCAAATCCGATTTGTGATCGTAGACAAAGAAAATGATAAGAACATATTTAAATTCCTATGTTCAAAAGTCAGATATTGCTCTAAAAAAACAAAAAACATTAATAAACATGAAGGAATCGGATGAAACCAGGAACAGACTGTCAGCCAATCAGCAGCGAGCAGCAGCAGCCTGTCACTCACACAAGATCCACAATTATCCAATCAATTCTTGATCCAGAAGCATTTCACTCAGATATACGGCACAATAGAGAAGAAAAGATAAGCGTAATAAAATAATTTAAAAAGAATAAAAGATGAGCGTAACTTGAATCATTCTTCCTGTGCGTTCACACCAGACGAGAATAGGGCATCAAATTCAGGCCTACCGCGTCTCGTTATACGCTTGAACACTTTGAATCCATTCGCACGTCAAGAGCAAAATTCGGCATTACGCGCGTCGGAATCGAAGCCTGTTGGCGGCCATCTTTTTTATGTTGATCGAGCGTTCATCGAGAGAGTCACCGCTCTGGAGAGCAGAACGGCGGCGTAGGGGTCATCGTCACCGTATTTGTGTCCAACAAACCCTTCGGAGGCCAGGGTGTGTTGTGTGTGTGTGTGTGTGTGTGTATAACATGTAAAAAATGTTGCCACTAGGGGTCGCTTACCTCTTACAATAACAAAGGCATATATTTATGACGCAGTGATAAGCTGAATGATGGGACTTGCTGTCAAGCTGATGGATCTAATAATAGTTATGGATGAGTTTTTTCCAATCGCTAGGACCCATTTTTCAATACTTAATTCACTTTTTCAAAACTCTTCACACAGTTCTCCTAACCAACTTTCAGCTCGGCACAGGAGTTCATTTCACATTCAAAATGCACTAAAACTACCAAATCACTTCATACATCTCTCAAATCAACACATTCTTCCATAACACTAGCAAAGGTTGACAGCTAACAAACACACTTTATCACCCACAAAACAATAACATAAAAAACACTAATGACAGGTAACTTTATACAATGTTTTCCTATGTAAATGCTTTCTTTCTATATTTTTTTATATAATATTTTTATTAAAGGAAGAACAGAATGATGTATCATATACAGAAAAAGTTAACAATGTTCCTTGTTTTTGACATTTTCTCCCTTTCCCCAAAACCCACCCACTGAACAAAAAAAATAGATGTAAATGCTTTCTTTCTTCTACCTCTCTACTGTTTAGAATTCACGGCAATATATGTTACTAGAATGAATCAGACATCATGCAGTTATTATATTTTATGTTTTTGGAGTAATTCCAAAGTATAACAATTTGTATACACACCATCCACCGATACAGATACAATAGGAATCAGCTGTGGTTGGTCCAATTGTTTTTATACCATTTAATTTTTAGATTCTAAATATATTTCATTACAATATTACTGTAGAAATGTTGCAAAAATGCTGTCTAATTCAGTTTTGTATTATGTTATTGTTTTGAACTTAAGTTTAACAGTTTTGATAACGGTGTGTAAGCGTGTGCAGATTGGCCTGTAATACACAGAGTTGTGGCGGTTGTTGTGTCGAAGTGAGAAAAGAATTAATGTAATTTGAAAGATGTCGTCATTGAATGCATTTTGTGCCGAAGCAATGATAAATGATCCACAGTTTAGCCCACATACACTTCTGTTGTGCTCACTGTGTGAAGAGTGAAGAAAAAGTGACCTAAGTATTGAGAAATGGGTCCTAGCGACTGTAAAACACTGTAACATTACTGTGGTATGAAGCAGGTCCTACAGTTCTTAGAAACTTAGATGTGTTTAAGAACTCTTTTTTCGTACAACAGCAGCAATCATCTTGTTTGTTTATTAGCGGATGCGGACGAACAGTTGTAAACCGAAACTGATATGCCGACTTCTGACAATAGCGGAAGAAACTACGCTTGTGCACGTAGCCTATATGAAATACATGGAAACTTATTAAATTTTATTAAAATGTATTTAATTCTACTAGGTATTGAAGACTCGTCTTCTGAATTATCCAAGGAAAATTAAGTTTCTTTATTCAGTTGATTATCACAATAAAAAAAGAA
>CM070824.1:45989987-46042487 GCA_036326025.1 Chrosomus eos | reverse complement strand
ATTTAATATCATATTTGATAAAAAAAAATTGGTTAAAAAAATGTCCACCCATTTCAACTTAAAAACTTTTACATTTTTAAGCATAACACGTCATTTCACCTTAAAGTAACACCAGGTTACTTTTACAACTTTTGCTCTCGGGGTCCCCCTACAGTTGGGAAACAGTATTGTCCTCTACTACTGTCGTAAACGAGACTGATCTCATGAAACTGCGTATGTATGACACGCCAATTCGTATTTCCATTTTTGGCGTGCTATCAACACGCATAATCGCTTTTCAGCGTGTTTATGAATGCCGTTGACTTAACGTTACATTACTGTATATATAAATATATATGACCTACCCCAACCCCGTCCCTAAACCTACCCGTCACTGGTTAATACCATTTATGAGTCTTTCCCTACCATCCTACTAAGAAAAATATCGCTCCCCCAGATGTATATCAAAATTTGGCTTTATTTCGGTCGTATTTTTAACGCGTGTACATACACGCTGAATCACTCGGACATAACGGCGTAGATATACACGCATACACGCGGATAGCTCAAAATGCGTATAAATAACACGCCACTTGACTTGAAAGTGGCGTGTATGTTTACGCAAAAGTCATGATGTCATGTTGCGTAAACTCATCCTACATGCACGTGCATTTGTTGACAACCATGAGCCCTGAACACTGTAGGAGGAGGTCACACGCAGGAGTTCTGCTTGCGTCGCGTGTGAAATGTCTTCATCCCAGGTACAGTGGCATATATTTCAGCATGTCATATGAATATAATTTAATGGGTTTTATTATTTTACTAACGACAAATGATCGCGATGCTCACGTTTACAAGCCAGCGTCATTATAGTAGCCTAGTCTTGGTTACCGTTTTACTGAATCTATACTTCAATGCAATGTTTGAGTGGTAGATAATAACCATATATCGTCAATATTATAATATCAAGCTACCATAAATGAATCTGCAAATTTTACAAATCGATTTGCATTATAGCTTGAGGCAAGACAAATAATCATTACCTGATTCATGAAGATAAACGGAGGATAAGATAGCTTCCGTAACATAGTCAGGCAGACAAAAAAACACCCCAGCCGACGCGGTGTCATTGGTTGTTGCGTTAAATCTTACCCAGATACAATAGTGCTATTTTCTGATTGGCTAACAACACCAGACGAACAACACCAGAGGAGACGCGCTTGATTCCTGCCGATTCCACGGTGAGAGCGGCGCGGCCAGAGTTCTCTTTGTTCGCCGGTTACCCGAAACCCGAAGTTTAAAAGTATGATTAAAAACGCTACAGACCCCGTCAGGCTATGGCAGACGTGTCATACAACCTATTGTAAGTCGATGTACCATCACAAGAGACTTGGAAATATATTATGAAGGTTGAAAAGTTACCTGGTGCTGCTTTAATAATATTATATATTAAACCGATTTTAAGGTACATCTCGTATTAGGGCAATTATTTTAATGAGTTAAGGTAATGTAAAAATCATGAATTGCCATGACTTATAATTTTCTACAATGTTATTACAATGTTATTGAACTGAACTGTTATTTAAACTGTTAATGAACTGAATTGAATTAACAGTTTCAGCAGTTTAAATAGTAATTTTGCAGTTCTCTCTTCCAATATGAACTAGGAAAAAAAATAAAAATAAAAAATAAAGCACACTTTTCAAAATTGCAGAAAATGTATCCGTAACATTTCGGTCCCTCAACCTTCCTAATGCTTATTACAAACATTAACTAGCTAATTAAGTACATGACAAATATTGCTTATTGTTTATATTGCTTATTGAAAATATTGTTTCCTAGAAGAAAGAATCGATTCTGAACTGAAACGAGTCGTCAGTAATTCAATCTCACTTCCCACGTGGGTTTGAAACTAATTAGCATAATGCCAGCCTGTGGTGTTGATTGGCTGAACAGCGTCTCTTAGCTCCGCCCTCAAACACTAGTGTATCTGAGACTGGGAGAGTTTGGTTCGTGTTGTTCGTGTCGAGAAGACGCTGTTTTCTGAGATTGATCCGGTAAAACCCACGCCATCATTACTGTTCATATCACTGTGATCAAGAGCCGAGATTCAGATATGATAATGAGCGTTTGCTTTCTGACCAATCACAGAAGAGCAGCGCTCAGAGAGGCGGGGCTTAGAGAGACTGAATCTTTCATCAAAGCGTGTCAGGCTACGTTTACACATAAACTGAATTTCACCCTCTCCGTTTTCAAAAATAACATCCTGCACACCTGTCAGTTTTCAGAAAAGTGTTCGTTTACACGAACCAGTGTATATATGCCGTCTGTAGGTGGCAGTGTAACGAGAAGCTCAAGCACACATTAGCCAATCAGAATCCAGAAAATAGCAACAACAGCAACGAATCACTTCCTCTTTCTCTTTTGAACTAAGAGGTTGCACTTTTGACGCATGTGCAAGTTCTGTCGCATACTGTGACGTTGGCTGCCTAAAACTCAGTTTTTCTCAGTTTACATGCAAACGTGCAAACAAAGTTTTCCAAAATCTCCACTTTTTTTTATTTTTTAGAAAGAATCGATTTCAGAGGCGAATTCTCCGTTTGCATGTAAAAGAAGGAAAATTTCTCAGTTCTCTTGCGAGAGTATCTCTCGTACTGCGTAATATCTTACGCTATGGGGAAATACTCTTTCCTCGAGATATTGAAGCCAAAAATTATCCTTAATTTTTTAATCATGCAAAACGCTTTTGCAGCAGCAAGCAGACAAGGGCGAGACAGCTCGCGCGCCCATTGGCTGCCTCGCTGGAAAAGCTGCAGCCTATCAAGTGAGGCACTGCGTGACGTAATGACGAATGAGGACGCTTCGCGCTCATTTCGTCATGTCCCGCCAGTATAGGCGTGGTCTCGCCCTATAAATACCCCCTCGATAGCTGTATTTCCTCTGATTTTTTATTCTTCACGCGAAGCTCACGCATCGCGGGATCCAGAGTGAGAAGCCGCGCCATTGACTTGTAGCCTTCTCAGCGGGACGTGCCATCTTCTGAAGTCGCTGGCCCAGCCGCCTTCAACTGCCGTACCTGCTGCGCTTTCCGGCGTACTATATCCTTTTACTCTGCTAAGTGTGTGTGTGTGTGTTTGCTTACGTGACGCAACACCCATTATCTGTTCTAAAAGAGCTGCGTCTTTTTAAAGATGCCTTTCTGTGGCTCGTGCCGCTCCCAACTCAGTGATGAGGACCGTCACGTCATCTGTGTGTCCTGCCTGGGTCATGAGCACGCGGCTATCGCGCTCGCGGATGGTGGATGCCCGCACTGCGAACTTCTGCCTATGGCGACTCTGAGGACTCGCCTGGCGTCGTTCTCTGAGCCCGCGTCCCAGCCTTCTGTGCCGCGCCGTAAGAAGCGTCGCGCCCAGCGCGCTCCCGAGCCTTCTCCAGCCCGCCAAAGCTCGCCGGTTCGCCCGCCTGCTTCGCCGGCTTCACTTGAGTCGCTCCCGGACGGACAGCGCCCGCCGTCTGCCGCCGCTTCCGCTCCCGAGCTGGACGAGCCTGCTGAGGTATGCTCTCTTGTGGCTTCTGATAGCGAGGATTGGGCGAGCTCTGTGGACCTCCCCCCCGCTGACGTGTCTAGCCAACCCTCTGGGAAGAGACCCGGCATTGAGGCTGAGCTGATGCGTCTGCTCACCCAGGCCGTGGAGAGCATCGGCCTCGAGTGGGAGGCGCCTGCCTTGCCACCGCGCAACAGACTCGACGGGCGCTTTCTCAAGAAGGACGAAGCCCCGTCTAAGTCTAGGGCCGCCCCCTTCCTCCCTGAGCTCCACGACGAAGTCGCCAAGTCATGGACCGCCCCGTTCTCCGCCAGGCTGCGCACTTCCACCTCTGCGGCCTTTTCTTCTGTCACCGGCGCGGGAGATAAAGGATATCTCTCCATTCCTCCTGTGGAGGCGGCGGTCGCGTCGCATCTCTGCCCGCCCTCTGCGGCACGGCGCGCGCAGACGACGCTTCCCTCTAAAGCCTGCCGGGTGACTTCATCGCTGCACGGGCGTGCTTACACAGCCGCTGGACAGGCGGTCTCAGCGCTGCATACTATGGCGATCTTGCAGATTTACCAGGCCGACCTTCTCCTTAAATTGGACGAGGAAGGTCCGGGTGCTGTCAATGTGGCGGATTTACGAGGCGCTACGGACCTTGCTCTATGCGCCGCTAAAGCCGCTGCTCAGGCCATGGGGCGGAATATGGCCTCTCTCACCGTTGCCGAGAGACATCTGTGGTTGACGCTGTCTGAGATGACGGAAGCTGAGCGCTCTGTATTCCTCGACGCGCCCATTTCCCCTGCGGGCCTCTTCGGATCTGCCGTCAAGGATTTCGCGGACAGATTTTCTGAGGAGCAGAAGACTTCGCAGGCCATGAAGCACTTCCTCCCGAAGCGCTCGAGCTCCGCTGCAGGTCGCTCTAAGCAGCCGTCTGCTCGCAGCTCGCAGCCTCGGCCTGCATCGCCCGCAGCCGCCGCTACACAGCGCCGCCAGGCCCGGGATCAGAGACCGCGCTCTCGCTCTGCTGGACGCCGCCCCGCTCAGCGCGGGCCCCGGCCGAAGATTGAGCTCAAGCCCGAGGCCTCGAAGCTTTCCTAGCCACTCTAAGAAAGCGACGGTGTTCGGATCCCGCTGCGGCCGGTTCCCCACCGAAACGATTCGCTCGTTCAGTTCCTTGCGATGTGACTGTGCCAGTGTATTTGGCAGTGAAGCAGCCGGTGTCTCAGCCCGCTTGCCTGCACAAAAAAGCCGTTTTTATGGCTACCCAGATAAATCCAATAAAGAGTGTATTTTCTGGTATGCCGGCCACGGCCGATAGTGTTATGAGTGTTGTAAGAATGCCCACGCCCCAGTGCCCATTCCCACACCCAGACACAGCCCGCCACGGTGCGAGGCTAGCACACATAAATCTGACTCAGGTCGATTGTGCAAACAATGTAGTGAATGCGCCCATACAATGCCCGCTCACGCTGCATGCCGCGTGTCCCTTGGTTTCTGTAAAAACGAAACCAACACACAATCTATCGGCTCCGGCCGAAAGCGTGTACAGTGCAGTAGATGTGCCCGTAGGTTTGCGCCCACATCCTCCCGCAAGCACGCCGAATCCCACGGGATTCGCCCCGCTCACTCTCGCTGTGCGTCCCGCCGTAGAGAATTTGAGCGCGGCCAGGCTGCCCGCTGTGTTCAGCGCGCCCCCCGCCTCGAACGCTGTAAGCACGGCGTTGTGTTCCCAGGGTACCGGAGCTCTCGAGCCGTTGCCTGGTCACGGCCAGAGCCCGGTCTGCATCCTACCTCTAGCTATTCACGCAGAAGCGTGGTCAAAGCTACCCGGGGTATCAGACTGGGTGCTGAACACTATAAAGAGAGGCTACTCGCTACAATTCGCACGACGTCCCCGCCGTTATACGGCGCCCGTCGAGACTACGGTGAGAAACGAAGTATCTCATCTACTTCGAGCCGAGATAGCGAAATTGCTGAGCAAGGGGGCCATAGAGCCCCTTACTCAGGCTCAGAGCGAAGGGGGCTTATACAGCAGATATTTTCTGGTACCGAAAAAAGATGGGGGCTTCAGACCCATTCTAGATCTGAGACAGCTGAACAAAGCGCTTGTGAAGCGCCAGTTCAGGATGCTTACGACCAGGGGAATCCTCGCGCAAGTGCGCCAAGGGGACTGGTTTATGTCAATAGATCTGAAAGACGCCTATTTCCAAATACAAATAGCGTCCCATCACAGGCGATTCTTGAGATTCGCGTTCGAGGGCCAGGCTTATCAATACACAGTCCTACCGTTCGGCCTGTCCCTAGCACCCCGTACATTTACGAAGTGCATAGACGCGGCTCTCGCACCCCTGAGACTTCAGGGCATGCGAGTTATGAACTACTTGGACGATTGGCTGATTCTAGCTCGATCACGGTCAGAGCTCATAGAACACAGGGCCACACTGCTCGAGCACCTCGAGAAACTGGGCCTGACAGTCAACTGGGAAAAGAGCTCGCTGTGTCCCAGCCAGAGAATTTCTTTCCTGGGAACAGTGTTGGACTCGCTATCCATGACGGCACGCCTGTCACCGGAGCGTGTACTAAGTATTCAGCGCGTCGCGGAATCCTTCCGCCACGGCTCTATAGTCCCGCTCAGACGGTTTCAGAAAATGCTGGGCCTGATGGCCTCGGCATCCCCTGTACTCCAGCTGGGCCTGCTTCGCATGCGCCCACTGCAGAGGTGGCTGAAGGCACGGGTCCCCCCTGGGCATGGACCACGGGCCGGTGTTGCTTCAGGGTCGACCAATGGTGCGTTTTGGCTCTGAAACCATGGAAAGTAACCAGCTGGTATCAGTCTGGTGTGAGTCTGGGGACCGCCTCAAGGGTGAAAGTGGTGTCTACGGACGCCTCCACCACGGGGTGGGGAGCGCTGCTCGAGGGCAGACCGCTGGCTGGCCTATGGTCAGAGCAGGAGAAGCTCCTTCACATAAACTGCTTGGAATTGATAGCAGTCGACAAAGCGCTACGGCGCTTCCGTCCCCTGATAAAGGGCCACCACGTCTTGGTCCGGTCGGACAACAAGTCAGTGGTGGCGTACATAAATCGCCAGGGCGGCCTCGGGTCCGCACGCCTTTGCAGGCTGACGGAACCCCTCTTGGTCTGGGCCCA
Organism: Chrosomus eos; assembly: GCA_036326025.1. NCBI lineage: Eukaryota > Metazoa > Chordata > Actinopteri > Cypriniformes > Leuciscidae > Chrosomus > Chrosomus eos. Next base: position 46,035,831 of record CM070824.1, on the reverse strand, counting down.
GCGCAACCTCCTTTCTCTGAAAGCGGCGCACGTGCCTGGGCACCTGAATACGGGTCCAGACATGCTGTCCAGAGACAACGTCCCGACAGGAGAATGGTCGCTGCATCCGCAGACGGTCCAGCTGCTGTGGGAAACGTTTGGCAGAGCGCAGGTGGACCTGTTCGCGTCCCGCGAGAACGCTCACTGCCCAGTATTCTTCTCGAAAAGCAGGGACGCGCTGGCCCATGCTTGGCCCAGCGGTCCCCTGTATGCTTTTCCCCCGGTCTCGCTCCTGCCTCAGGTGTTGGAGCGGATCAGGGAAAATGGATGCCCAGTGCTGCTTGTAGCTCCGCTCTGGACGAACCAGGCTTGGTTTCCGGTCCTGATGCGGATGGCCAGCACTGCCCCGTGGCCTGTACCGTTGAGGAGAGATCTCCTCTCTCAGGCGGAGGGCTCGATTTGGCATCCTCGCCCGGAACTGTGGTCCCTGCACGCATGGGCCATCAACGGGTACCCGCTAGCCTCCCGGAAGGAGTGCTAAACACGATCGCGCAGGCTAGAGCTCCGTCTACCAGACGGCTCTATGCCTCGAAATGGTCGGTGTTCTCTACTTGGTGTCGAGCCCGTGGCTTTTCACCTGTGGACTGCGGGGTTAAGGAAGTGCTTGCCTTCCTTCAGGAGCTGATGGATAAGGGTAGGACCCCATCCACGCTCAAAGTTTACGTGGCGGCCATAGCAGCGTTTGCTAAACCGGTGTCTGGCCAGTCACTGGGAAAAAACGACTTAGTCGTGCGTTTCCTACGAGGAGCTCGGAGGTTAAACCCTCCCAGGCCCCCTTCAGTCCCGGCTTGGGACCTTTCCACGGTCTTGGAGGCCATGAAAGGCGCCCCGTTTGAGCCGATCCAGCTGTCGGACATGAAGCACCTGTCCCTTAAGACGGTGTTTCTATTGGCTCTCGCTTCAGTGAAGAGTGTAGGGGACTTACAGGCGCTTTCTGTAAGCGCGTCATGTCTGGAGTTTGGGCCTAACGACTCAAAGGTCGTACTCAAACCGAGGCACGGCTACGTGCCGAAATCCCTCAATACACCGTTTAGGGCCCAGGTAATTTCCCTGTCAGCCCTTCCGGTTCTCAATGAGGAGAGGGACGCGAGTCTCCTTTGCCCTGTCAGGGCGTTAAGGGCTTATGTGTCCCGCTCGGCTGAGTTCAGACAGACCGAGCAGCTTTTCGTGTTGTTTGGCGGCCGTTCTAAGGGACTCGCCGCTTCAAAACAGAGCCTATCCAGATGGATAGTGGATGCCATAGCGCTGGCTTACACTTCCAGGGGCCTGCGGTGCCCATTGGGTGTCAAAGCGCACTCCACGAGAGGCGTGGCCTCGTCGTGGGCATGGTATAGCGGGGTCTCCCTGCAGGATATCTGTACGGCTGCGGGCTGGGCCTCGCCGTCTACATTTATCAAGTACTATAACCTGGAGGTGCCCGCCTTACAAGCTAAGCTTCTGGCGGTCTGAACTTCGGGCTTATCGGCCGCCAATGCGGCTATGTGTACCCCTACGGGTCTGTACCCCTACGGGACTTTTATGAAGGAGTGATGCTTCTAGCCTCTCCTCCTCTACTCTGTGTGAGTTGTGGTGATTGTGCACTAGATGCGCCCCGGGCTTGGCCCCGGGACTCTGGTGTTGGATCCCTGTCCGCACGGCGTGTTGCATGGGGTTCCCCATAGCGTAAGATATTACGCAGTACGAGAGATACTCTCGTAAGAGAACGTACTCGGTTACTAACGTAACCTCGGTTCTCTCTAGACTGCGTATCTTGCCGTGCTTGGAATATGCTCTGGTTCGCTTCGGCGTACAAAATCAGAGGAAATACAGCTATCGAGGGGGTATTTATAGGGCGAGACCACGCCTATACTGGCGGGACATGACAAAATGAGCGCGAAGCGTCCTCATTCGTCATTACGTCACGCAGTGCCTCACTCGATAGGCTGCAGCTTTTCCAGCGAGGCAGCCAATGGGCGCGCGAGCTGTCTCGCCCTTGTCTGCTTGCTGCTGCAAAAGCGTTTTGCATGATTAAAAAATTAAGGATAATTTTTGGCTTCAATATCTCGAGGAAAGAGTATTTCCCCATAGCGTAAGATATTACGCAGTACTCGTTCCCTCTCTAGAGAGAACCGAGGTTACGTTAGTAACCGAGTACGTTTTTCAAAATAACCATGTACGTGTAAACGGGGCCTCAGACACTGTGAGAAATTAGAAAATGTGCAATTATGGGAAAATTAAAGTGTTTGTTGCGTGTGAACCTGTTATAGGAGACGCAAAACCAACACGAAGAGCCTTTAAAATAGCATAATTGGGCACTTAAAATACACATATATTGGTTATCGCTCCCAAAACTTTCCACTGTGAATGCGGCCGATAATTCCACCAGTTGCATAAACAACAAGAAAACACATTTGTGTATACCTCAGTGCATCTGGTAATGAACATCTGAATGATTCCCAGCGTTTGCTGCATTAGATGAACGCTGTTATCCGGCTTCTGTAAGGCGAGTGGAGCTGTGGACGTGAGAGTTTAATTGAACAGCTCTTCAGGGTAATTGTCATTAGCTGATAATGGCAGACGCACACGGGCTTCAGCCCCGCTAATGAAATGTATTGCAGTATATTGATCAATTAAATTAAAAATGATTAGAGCTTTATGCAAAAAGACAAATGGATAATTAATGATTCACTGTTAACCGAATGTTCAGACAGGAAAGGATGTTAAAATATCACAAAAGCACATCGATCAGAAGTTTTCTGAACATACTGTATAAAATCAAATCAATAATAAACAATTAGCCATTGGACTGATCTATTAATGCTTTAGAATAAAAAAAAACTGAATCAGAAAAAAAAATATGTAGGATTTACAATATTCACTCAAACTTCAGAGAAACTCATTTTTCTAAATGTCATGATCATTAACAAACACGTATTCATTACTTCATTGCCTTAAATTATTATTTGAGTTATTACATTTTTCACTAACTGTGATTTTGTATATGTACATTTCTGAAATACATAACTTAGTTTCCTCTGATATCAGATCACTGTAAACTGTAATATGGACTCATGTATTTTCTGTAAAGATGCTTTAAGATGTTGTGTATTGTGAAAAGCGCTGTACTATTAATGTGAATTGAAAGGAATGTGAAATTCTGATGCAGAAAGACAGTAATGTTTATTTTGGAGAGCATGGCTTCAGTGAATCTCTCAGCATCTGTTGACATGATGTCGATTAACACAGAAATCATTGTGAGAGCGAACGCCTCGAGGGAGTCTGGTCCAGTCGACAGTTTCTGATGGAGTTTACTCTTATTGAACCCGGAAACTGCAGGTGAACTGACTGAATATGAGCGGGTAATCTCTCGCGGTTACGAGAATAACGTGGTTAATTCTTTACCGGCTCCAGAGATCCAGAGAAACATCTACAGACATCATGTAGAGTACAACAATTCAGCATGAAGCCAGATGGCTAAAGACTCCAGAGAGAGAGAGAGAGAGAGAGAGAGAGAGAGAGAGAGAGAGAGAGAGAGAGAGTGTGTGTGTGTGTGTACACTCCCTGCAGTGGCCATTCGTACTGGGTCACTAACTTCTTCGTCACACTCACAGAGACGCGAGGTCATCTAACACAGCACGCTGTGAGGGAAATGTCAAGTGTGTGTGTGTGTGTGTGTGTGTGTGTGTGTGTGTGTGTGTGTGTGTGTGAGTGAGTGAGTGAGTGAGTGAGTGAGTGAGTGAGTGAGTGTGTGTGTGTGTGTGTGTGTGGTGTGTGTGTGTGTGTGTGTGAGAGAGAGAGATAGAGAGAGTGTGTGTGTGTGTGTGTGTGTGTGTGTGTGTGTGTGTGTGTGTGTGTGTGTGTGTGTGTGTGTGTGTGTGTGTGTGTGTGTCAACAATGTCAAATTTTACTGGTCAGGACAGAGTTAGAATGCCACATAAGAATGTGTTAATTTAAAATCACCATGAAGTCAAAATTGATATTTTTTTATGGAATATACGACACAATAGAGAAGAAAAGAATAGCAACTTTCATATTTTAAATGCACCTTTAATATTTACAACTTTTACACATTTCCACACAATTATGATATTTAATTGTGTCTTCATATTCAATTGACATTGTCAAAATTAAATTATAAAAAACTAAAATGAGTAATATATAACAAAAACCATTTAAAAATATTAATAAAAAGTATAGTAGTACACAATGATATTAAAATAACACTTAATTTACTAATGATAAATCTGCTCGCTTTCCAAACTCTATATTTACAGACACTGACAATATATTTCAATAAATTAAATGAATTAGAGAAAATTAAAGAAATACAGTTCCATAATTCTAGAGTGTTCTCCAGAATGACTTTTCCAGAAGTTTATGATTGCACTGATTTTTTAAAATATTTTTTTACTCACAAATAGCAATTTCTACCTGATAAAGTATTTTAAAGCCTCATGAAAAATGTATATACAAAACATTTCCATGACACTTTAAATTATTAAAAATGACAGTGTTTGAGGGCATGAATTAAAATAAGAAATATGATGTAACATCTCAGTTAGTGTAGCTTATTTTAAAATTATTTTGTGTTATTTTAAACTATTTTAATGTCATCTTGAGGAAGTTTTGCTGAGGACGGCTGGTTGAGAATCACTATCTAAGAGTCGAGTTTAATTTTAATTAATTCAACAAAAAATTGCTGATAGGACAAATAAAAAAAGGCATTAATGAGCTATATCATAAAGTAAGAGTATATAGAGTTATAAATGACTGTGGAGAGCAGCTCAGATCATGTTTGTTTTCTTAAACCTCATATATGACCTTTATCTGTTATTAAACATGAAAAACACATGTTGTCGGGTTATTAATCAGGGGCTCGTTCTTCGTACGTCGCTAACTCAGTTAGCTGGATTTGATTGTTGGCGATTTGGCATGATCTTGGATCGTTTGGTTCTTCGAAGCTCATCCTAGACTTGCTGTCATAGCAACAGGTGCGCTAGCTTGAACCTGCTCGCGAGCAGGCTTATTTCATGTAAACAGGATTAGATCGCGGCTTTATAAGCAGAGCTGATACGGGAAGTCTTTTAACGCAGCGAGATAGTGTATACTTTTTGAGGTTTTTTTTTTTTTCTCATGACTCGTGATGATGTCGTTACATCATTAATTTGTTGGAAACGCACAAATGTTCGACTCGTCGGAGTCGGGCTTTAATAACAGCACAAATAAACAGCATATAGAGATTCTTTGCGAGTGGCTCTTTCCTTTACATTGGAGATGCGGAGAACTTGGTGATAAGTAATGTCTGTCGTGCCATTCGCAAAGTTTACCTGCCTCTTAAGCAGGTTTTAGGGCATTTCCAAGCCACTTTAGACCCAATTGGTTGTATAGCAGTTTTTTTTTTCAACGCAGGTAGGCCTAACGTTACATTATAATTTTTAATGTCGATCATGTAATCGTTAGCATGATGATTATGACTTTCAGTACAATATAGGCCTATTCCTCAGGCTTCCCTAATGTGATTGGTGCCATAGACTGCACATGTGTTCCAATCAAGGCCACAATGAAGGGGATTTGTGAACTGAAAGGGGGATCACAATGTAAATGTGCTGCCAAGTTACTATTACGATTCTTAATATTCCAGATTAGTAGCCTAATATTACATTAAATTGTAAAAAAAGGCAGTTGACCGACTAAAATCTCTTAGATGGTGTGTGACTGTTCCATATCACAAATGTGGAAGCACAGCGATTCAAATTTATGCACATATTTGAACGTGGTAAGGAAAATATTAATATCAAGCTCACTGTATTACATACACTCCAGTTACAATGCAGCTCTAGGACAAGGGCACACAATGCAATGAACTTTGGCCAACTAAAGGGGAGATTTCATTTCAGTGTCTGAAAAGCCTGAGGGTTGCACCTGACAGGACCTGTGACATTGCATGTGTCATATTACACAACCACCATCAGAAAAAAATATAAAACATTACATTAAATGTTTAATAAAAGACGAGACAAATTTGCTTAGTTCTTTGAGTTTATTTCAATTGTTCTTTGTAAAGAAAAGCCAGTGATCAAGTCATATTTTGCCTGCAATAAGAGATACTATGCAAGGTCAGCAATAGTTCTCTGTGTGAAATAATATATTAGCACTTACTCTGAAGTTCATTTGAAGCAACTATATCTCTAGTGCCAGTCTTTTTCTTTAAGTTGTCAAGTCAATAACTCATTTCTACATTTTTTTTTACATTAACTATGTTTCACAGTCACACATGTAGACTTTCACAAGTCAAAGCAATTCATTGGGTTTAACAGCTGATATGACTGGACAGCCATTGGGCTTACTTAATTTAATGCAGCAACAAATTATTTTACAGTGTACTAGGATCATTTAAAGCTCATTTACCAGCAGTGAAGGTGTTGCTGCTCCTGGCTGTGGGTCTGAGGAAGAGCCCTCCACAATGGGTCACATTTAACCCAAGGGCCAGCTCTTCTGCCTGGGTATAATGTGGGGGTGCAAGACCACCACCTGTTTGTTTTTCTTTTCTTTTTATTTCTCAGCCTTTTTCATGGTTGCTTTTATAAACAGGCAAACATTTATTAACAGTGCCTTTTTAAAAGAGATTAGTATAAGTACAAATTACTATTATGTAGAATAATAGTACTTCACTTTTACTTGTTCCTATGTTCTAGTAGTGGGTGGTGACTCTGACATTACAATGAACAAAGTTATTAATTATTTAGAAATTATTCAAATATAAAAACTATACTGTAATAAGTGATAAAAACATCTAACTACAAACTTAATTTGTCTGCTACTTTTTGCCAGCCCTCTCTCCTGGCTTTTGCACACGTTAAGGTGTTCCCTGGCGTTTTAATTAAGTTTTCAAATTCAGCATATCCTTCAAGCAATAACTCTTGCTCTTCTGTGGAGAAAAACTGAGCGCGCTCTTTGGCCACGGTGAGCAGCCAATAGCAGCGTAGCTGATCAATGTTTCTACTATCGATATATATCCCCTTTTAACCCAGCACATGAACGCGCAGTTATCTCAGATAATTCAATCCAGCGATACTAATCATAAACAACAGGTGTGTTCGAAGAACCCAATTAGCCGGATCATGATTAGCCCGATGATATTATCTTGGATGTCTCATTTGATCTCGGATGTTTTAAGCAACGTACGAAGAACGAGACCCAGAGTAATATAAAGCATGTAAACACACTCAGTGTTGAGATCTCACACACACAGGAGATTAATCGGCTCTTTTTTGAGAAGAAAATAAAACTTCAGGTGTCAAAACTTTATGAGTATTTCTGCCCTCAGTGTGTGACACAATATCTAAATTGCATGTGCATGTGGAAGGAGATTTGTCCCGTTTTTTTAATTGCAATGAGAGCAAATCCCCCATAATGCCCTGCTTTACAATAGAGCCGTAATTGCAGGAGTGTAATTGCACACCAATGTTCAGCTGCTCACCGTGTGTGTGTGTGTGTGTGTGTGTGTGTGTGTGTGTGTGTGTGTGTGTGTGTGTTTTCTAGTTCCCTGTAGCTGTCAACGCTGAAGAGCTCAATAATTAGAAACGGGGGAAAAATGAGGTGGCAATTTTGTATCTGCAATTATCAAAATCCAGCAGAAGAGTTGTGAGAGTTTACACTGAAGCCCTGTTCAGAATACTAGAGTAAAACACAACGTTTACTGTATATACCACCTACCGTTATTTTAAGCATGTAAAACAGCATGCATGGCAAGTTTATTTATAAAGCACATTGCATGCACATTCATGCATATTCATGCACAATGGTAAAGTGCTTTACATGAAAAAAAAAATGAGCGGGGCTCATTTACATATTCATAAACCGTGTATACTAAAAGATATTTTAAGGTATAAAGCTATTTTTTCAAGGAAAAGACATTTAAATGTAATTTTGGTGATCAAAGATGAGATGTAATGGATTAATTGATTGACTACAGAGTGAATTATAACTTTTTAGCAACACGAGTAAAAAAAAAAGGCGAAACTTACATACGGTGCCTTTAGAATAGTTATAAAGAGGACTAAAAGAAGATAAGATACAGGTATTTCTAACCAACTTGATCTGTTAGGTTCATATTCAATAAGCATATCTGCAATGTATGAGGTTTCGAGCCAGTGATTGATTGACTGACCGAAACTTTGCTAATAACGTCAAAACTTTAATCATAGAAGTTTGAGTAGTGTACAGGATTACATTTTTTTTTTGAATTTATATTATACAGTTTTTCAACAAACCTATAAATAATTTGTGTATGCAATGTTTTCTAATTTATCACACTAGAAATTAAATGTCAACTCGAGCGCTTTGCATTATGGGATACAGCAGTCAACGCAGAAGTTTCCTATCAAATGACTGAGGATAATCAATGCTGAGCATTAGTTTTGCAGGTGTATGTTCGACAAAGAGGATCATTTACCATGTTTTACCCAAAGAATCAAACTCGGGTCAGGCCACATCCACACGAAGCCAGAGCTTCTTTTTTTTCCTCGTTCTAATTTTTTTTTATCGTTTTTTTTTTTTTTTTTTTGAGTCGTCTCAAGAAATATATGCGTTCACACGAAACCACTGAAACCGACTGAAAACGATGTGGTGTACATGCCAGACCAGTATGTGGCGCTGTAATTCTGCCACAGAGATACACTAAACAAAAAGATTTGAAGCATGCGCATAACCCAGGCGCTCTATACGAACCCAACGCGACAGCAAGGTGAAGATGAAGATAGATAGCAGAAGATATCTCTTTAGTAAAGCTAATAGGCTCAGTAGCTTCTGTAGCACGAACACAAGCATATAGTCCGCCATTGTTGTTGATGTTACATGTGACGTAGCGGTGTGTGACTAAAGGCCTGTTCACTTTCACAATTTCGCGTGCGATATTCACCGACGTTTAACGCCTCGTGACTAAACAAAAGGCGCCAATGTGAGTGTGCACACCGACGCGAAAAACGTCAAGCGTAAAAGCGTCATTTTTTAAAAAACGCCTCGAGTTCGTTTTTTTGGTTTGACGCGCCGCGTCTAAAACTATCCGACCAATGAGATTGGCGCTTTTGCTCACGTGTCTGAAGTTTCTGAAGTTACAGTAAAACACAACTTAAAGAACTATATGACAAACGCGACAAACTTGCTCTCTTCTTCTGAGTGACAAGCGAGTGTCAGAAGCGTAAAGTTGCGCGTATTTCTGTTTTACATTAAGCGCCATCTAATGTCAGGGAATGAATTTGCATGTTCAATCGGCTCATCGTCAGCGAAAATCGCTTGGGTGTGAACACAAAAAACGCGTTGAAAAACGCTGACGAATAATGCGCGCCAATACGCGCAATACGGCCCTTAATGGTGTCATCATCACATCATCGTTTCACAAAATGTTCGGATTGGCCGTACACACGAAAACGCAAGGGTGTGGTTTTTCAGATTCATCCACTCTGGGACCCAGTTTCAAAAAATAGCGCTTTCAGTGTCCCAAAACGCCGGATCCATCTGGACGAAACGGCAATACGATACAAAATTTGTACATATAAAGTAGTGCTGTCAAACGATTAAAATATTTAATCGCAATTATTCGCATTAATGTCACGATTAATCTCAATTAATCGCACATTTTTATTTATTCTAAATGTCTCTTGATTTCTTTTTGTCCCATTATGTTTTCTAATTCTAATGCTCTTATCAACATGGTAAAGTGGATCGGTTTGCTTTGTGCAAATGTGTTTTTATTGAAAACAACATTGACAATACTGTGTTCAAATTTACACTAAAACATTCTCACTTGGAGCAAATAATCTCTCACACAATGTAACACTGTCCATCAATAAAAGGGTAAAAGAAAAACTGACGAGGTCCTGATATTGACGAGGGGGCGGAGAATTCGCATCAGCTGTGTGTGTGTGTGTGTGTATGTGTGTGTGTGTGCTTGTCCATCAAGTGGTGTTTCAGACTGGACGTGCTGCGATGATAGCTCAGTTCACAACGACAAAACACACAGATCACGTTGGTCTTGTCAATGGGACAATTTGGCAACTTTTTAAAAGTAAACTTTCAATTCAGAATCTTATTGGCATCCATTTCGGCATCTCGCACTCTCCATCGACTCAAAACGTAACGTTAACCTACTATGTGGCCGGCTGTGTGTAAGTGTGTTTCCGGTCTAGCTAGATCCGGTGCTTTCAGACAGGACGCGGAATGCGCGGCGCTACGCCAGTTTTCAAAACTTTTTGGATGCCAAAAAGTTTCTATTGGCCGCGCTGGTAATCGTCACAGCGGCAAAATTTGAACTATTTAGAACTTTGACCGCGGCGTGCACGCTTGTCCTCGTACGGCGCAAGCCATTGAAATTAATGGGTTTCATAGCACACATGTCGTGTCCTGTTGCAAAAGCATGTGAAAAAAACTAGGCCAAAAAGACCATTAATCTCGCGATAAAAAAAATGAATCGCGTTAAAATGGGTTTGCGTTAACGCCGTTAATAACGCGTTTAACTGACAGCCCTAGTATACAGCTAAACGGGTCTCCATGTGGACAGGGCCTCAGTCTAAAAATCAAACTAAAAGCACAAAAACCTAAAACGGAAGAGGAATACGTACATAAGAGTGTGTCCTTCAGCATTACAGAAACTCTCAGTGGCGCTCAAGCAATCAGCGGCTCCAATTACCGCAGATTTTAATTCGGATTAGTGATAAACTCCCCTCTGACTGAGGATCTGGCAACCATCAGAAGATGCATACAGATCAGCATTAGGTCAACAAGCTGCGAACGAGGCGATTACATCCTATTAACCGTCAGTAAACGTCCACTTTCCTGCTTTTCAAGCACAACACTGCGGTTATCAGCGCTTCGAAAGGTTAACAGGCCAGCGCCTGTAAACGCCAATAATGGGTTTTACTCAAGGTGAATTTTATCTTCAATGCTAAATTTAAATGCAAATTTAACAGCAGTACCCAGAAGACCTCTAAATATTCTTAAAACCTGCTGAAAAGCGTGAATGTTCTCGCCCTCCCCGCGCACGGTACTGAATGGCCTTTGTCACGGCTGACGGCGCTTTCTGCTGATGGAATCAAAAAACGCCTTTCACAGATTGAAATGAGCTGTGATCGGTATTGGAGAAGCATTTTGTGCTAGAAAAGCCACACGGAGAGAGTGTTAAATACAAGGCAATCACAACGTCAAGCACAAAGACTGTGTGTGTGTGTGTGTGTGTGTGTGTGTGTGTGTGTGTGTGTGTGTGTGTGTGTGTGTGTGTGTGTGTGTGTGTGTGTGGACTGCAGAGAACGTTTGCTAGATTATGATGGTAATCAGAGGTGAACCAAAACAAAGTCGAGCCCTTGAAACGCTTTTCTGCCTGATATTGACAGGCCAGAGAACAAGCTATAATTCAAAACTCATCTCTTTTATTTTTCACAGCTGATTCACACACACACACACACACGCACGGACGCACGCACGCACGCACGCACGCACGGACACACACACAACACACACTCTCTCTCTCTCTCTGTTGAGAATTTTTCTCTTGTTTTCCGGCACACATATCTAAACATTCTTAAATCAAGATTCATGTACTTGAGAAGCAAAAGGCATCAAGTCTTGATTTCTGAAAAACGTATCAACATTTAGCGAGTTTTTGCTTAGAACAAGAAAAATATCTTCCAATGGGGTCGGAAAAATAATCTTGTTCAAACGAGCTGATGCTAAAGTGGATTTTATGAGAACATTAATGTGGTTTTGACCTTTGATGGATGTGAACCTGTTGCAGGAGACTTTTTAGAAAATTAGGATCCTTTAAAATAGCATACTAGATCATTTTAAGTCATTCTGCTTCTTCGGTAAATATCATGATTTAAGTATGTTTAGATTTTTGTGCTGGAAAACAAGACCGAAACACTGAGGAAAAACTTCTTTTTTTTCTTTTTCTTCGCAGTATATACACTTGGGGCCCTATCTTGCACCCAGCGCACGATCTGAAACGCAAGTGTCAAAGCGCAAAGCGCAAGTAACTTTGTGGGCGGATCCCGGCGCTGTTGCTATTTTCCCGGCAGGATAAATGCCTCTTGCGCCTGGCGCAAATCTAAAAGAGGTTGGTCTGAAGTAGCTTCATTATTCATAGGTGTGGTTTGGGCGTAACGTGAAATAAACCATCAGAGCGTCATCCAACATACCCTTTAAGAGCAGGTGCGCATGTTGCATGGCGGATTGTTATTATTGTAACCCTTATTTCTTGATGCCGCATCGGCGATTACTCCAGTCTCTTCATCGTGGGTAACATAAATAAAACACGGGTTACAATGGTGATAATTCACGTTTCTTCTTTAATCAGAAGCATCGGCATAACAGCATGAACAGCCACCTAACTCGTCTCGCATACAACTCACTTCAACTCTCTCTTTTTTTTTTTCTCTTTCCCAGCGTGCTCTGCCTTAAAGAGGCAGGAGCACAAAATAACCTTTACACCAATATATATAAAACTTTGCATAAGACAAATAAAAATATATAAAACATTTCCTTAAATAAATTATTATTGTTTGACATCTGTTTCTTTTTTCCCCAAATAAAATAATCAACAAGTGAAATAAAATAAAATAACGAACTAGCAAATTTAAAGGTTAGTCTTCCCCTACTTATTAAAGAAACATCCTCGTTTCTCTCTACAACATCACAACAACTTATTAACATGACAACACCAACAGTGTATGCAATAGTGCATCAAAATGTATATTACCAACACACCTAGAATAATACACATTCCTTATCCTGCATGAAAAATCAAATTATGTGTTATACAGTAAAGTAAAAGTACAGTGCACATACAACTAATTTGTGCATAACACATCAACAAACAAAATCTTTCAATTTCTCAGGTTTCTTAACCATGCGGCCACTTCGAGTCCTGAGAGGCTGTAGGGCAAACACTAGGCTGTGGCACAGATTCTGGCTGAGACAAAACAGTTTGAGCTGAACATACAGTCCTTGCTCCAAGTGCAATCTGCTTTTCAGGTGGATGAGGCACATAAGGTGGGGTAGCGGGTCGGAAAGGCAAAGCTCCTGACAATGCAGTGAGTGGAACAGAGTGAGGGGCCACAGCACTATCCACCACATGAGGCACAGATACTGGAAAGGAACTGGCAGGCAAATTCCTATGGAACCCCTGTAAGGCTTTAGGCGATTGTGATGTACCACCCACCGTCTTGACTGGGGATTTCTTGGATCTGTAATCTCATAAGTTACCCCAGGGCTGTCATCCTTGTCCATTCTCCTCAGAATTTTATACGGCCCTTTCCATTTTGGAGCCAGCTTATTCTGCTTCTGAGCTGGGTCATCCAAAAACACTAAGTCCCCTGGCTTATGTGGGTGGAAAAATGTCTTTTTGTCATACTGCCATTTCTGATTCAGCTTAGCTGCAGTGGACTGCGCAGTAGCATCTCGGAAAGCATAGGACAAACGTGTGGTCACATCTCGGGCATAGTCCGCAGGGGTACCTGGTGTACAGGAAGTGACAGTAGGACTACAGTTCAAAAGGATATCGGCAGGTAGTCGTGGTTCTCTGCCATGTGCAAGAAAGAAAGGAGAGAACCCGGTGCTGGAATGAACACTGGAGTTATAAGCCAGTTCCACTTGTGGCAGATACACATCCCACTCACCCCCACTTTCACAAATGTATTTAGCGAGTGGGTCTTTCAATGTTCGATTCAGTCTTTCGACCATGCCATCGCATTGGGCGTGGTAGGGAGAGGTACGGGTTTTCTCAATGCCAAGTTTACTGCACAAATGTTTAACCAAATCGGACTCAAACTGTCTACCTTGGTCTGTATGGAATATCTCAGGGACCCCATGCTGTTTAATGTAATCCTCAAAGATACACTGTGCTACGGTTGTAGCACGCTGGTCTTTCAGGGGGTACAGATTGACAAAGCGGGTAAAATAGTCCATTACAACTAAAACATACCTATTCCCCAGTGAAGTAACAGGTAGCTCAGTGATGTCAGCAGCAATTCTTTGGAATGGTCTTTCCGCATTAATCGACTGTAACGGGGCTCTTTCATGAGGGGTGGTAGAAGCACAGGACTGACAAGATAAACATTCAGCGCAGAATTTATGGATATCACGAGACATGTACGGCCAATAGCACATTTTCCTGGCTCTCAACAAAGTACGCTCAGCACTCAAATGTCCACTAAACTTCTCTCCATGAAAACACTTAAGAGCTGTTTAAATGAGTACCTCAGGCAAGACTACTTGGTAAGCAGGAGGGCTATGAGGAGATGATTTTACTCTGCGACACAATATATTCTCCTGGACTGATAATTTGGGGAATTCATGCCAGAGTTTCCTCAGTGTGGCAGGGGATCTTTTGAGTCTGCCTAATGGAGGCCTTTGATTACCATTCTCTTTCCAGTCGATTACAGCACTAAGACAAATGTCAGCTTTTTGCTGAGCTTGTAATTCAGCCAAATCAACTGACAATGTCGGACTCATGTCAGGAAGAACTCCACAAACATTTGGCTCTTCAGCAGAAGAGGAGACTCTTTCAGCAGTGGTATGGCCTAGAATGACACACTGCACTGCTTTTGTTTCTGTCACAGGCGAGCTAGGACGCCGCGACAAGGAATCAGCGTTACTATGCTGCTTTCCTTCTCTGTGTAGAATGGTAAAGTCATACACGTCCATTTCAAGTATCCAACGTGCTCTTCTACCTGTCGGATCATTATCAACCGCTGCCTTTTTCAGATACAACAAGGGTTTGTGGTCGGTAATAATTTTGAATGACAAGAAATGTCTGAAATGTCGGACAGACCACACCACAGCCCAAAGCTCACGGTCATAAGTTGACCATTTCTTTTCAGAAGGAGTCAGAGTGTGACTCGCATACGCAATTACTCGTTCCTTCCCATCCTGCATCTGAGCAAGCACCGAACCTACACAATCATGAGAAGCATCAGTGTATAGCAGAAAAGGCTGTGTGAATATAGGGTGAGCTACAATGGGAGGATTAGTGAGGGCATGTTTCAGTGATCTAAAAGCATCCTCACATTCACTCGACCACTTAAAGACAGCACCTTTTTGGGTTAGAGCATGAAGGGGTGTAGCTATTATAGAAAAATTCCTGACAAACCTCCTATAATATGAGCACAGACCAACAAACGCTCTCACCTCTGTGACAGTCCTGGGGGTAGGCCATGACCGGACCTTGTCCAGGTTCTTTTCATCTGGCTGGAGACCCTGACTAGATACAACATGACCCAAGTAGGACACTTCACTGCGAGCAAAATGGCATTTAATACCCTTCAATTTTAGACCTGCCGAACGAAATCGACTGAAAACCTCCTCAAGACTGTTAAGATGTTCACTGAAAGTCCGACTGAACATCGTCAAGGTACACAAGACAAACTTTCCAATTAAGTCCACGAAGCACCAGCTCCATCAGTCGTTGGAAAGTCGGAGGGGCATTCGTAAGACCCATCGGCATAACCTTGAATTGATATAAAGCACTGCCTGTATTGAATGCAGTTTTCTCCCTATCATTAGAGTCTAGCTCAACTTGCCAGTATCCACTTGACAGATCCATTGTACTAAACCAACATGCACCTGACAAGCTGTCTAGAGCGTCTGATGGTCGGGGTAAGGGGTACGAGTCTTTTACAGTGGCTGCATTAAGCTTTCTGAAATCAATGCAGAACCTGTAACTGCCATCTTTCTTTTTTACTAAGACGACAGGGGAAGCCCAAGGACTACAACTTTCTTCGATGACATCATGAGAAAGGAGCTGTTGAACTTGCCTATCTATCTCAGCTCGCATGTGTGGTGATGTTCTATAAGCCCTCTGCTTGATGGGCTGCGCATCCCAGTACGGATGGTATGCTTGACCAAATCTGTACGACCATAGTCATAATCATTTGCACTGAAGATATCTGCATATTTGAAAATCATGGTCTCTAGCTGAGTCTGCTCTTCTCTGTCCAATGAAGATTGACCGAGGTCTACCTTGGGTTTTGGGCAGGGCTCAATTTCAGTCTGTATTTGAGCTACTGTGGGTACCAACATTGTGTATTCTTCACCTGGTTGAGAGACTAAAGAATGGAAATCACCTAGCCTCGTGCCACAGGGAACATGAAAATCCTCACTAGTCGGATTCATAGCTCGAACACAAGTCACTCCTGCTCTTACAGAGGTTACGGTACGTGCTACAAAAAGACCAGGTACTGTCTGAATTTCGGGGTCTAAAATTCCAACATAATTGCATGTGAACTCTTTTTCCCCAATATTGGGCTGAATTTTTGCCAAAACGTTCATCTGTGACCTGGCTGGGATCAAAATGGGCTCTAAAGTCACAGCACTACTCCTAAGAGGGACTATATGCTGTGAACACAAGAAAGGAACAGTCCAGTTCCACAATTTTAAATGATTCTCCCTGAGGTCAATTTCAGCGTGATGTTTGCTAAGAAAATCCCAACCAAGGATAACAGGCTGTGTAGCATTTCTAACCACCTGGACATTATGGGAGAACACTTCCTCACCCAGCCTAATAGTAATAGGCAACATACCAAGAGTGTCAAGATAGTCACCCGTCACTGATTTTGCTAGCAGAAAGGATTTCTGAATAGGCTTTTTCATGAGAGAGGGTATCGACATTCTCAGTGTTTCACTGATCAAAGATATTTCTGAGCCTGTGTCTACAAATGCTTGTACAGCAATGTTCTCAATGATGGCAAAAACATAAGGTGTGGGAGTGACAGAAGTTACCAGTTCAGTTTGTTTGGGCCCACTCATAGACTCAGCAGATACTTGGCCCATAGTACCTGCTACCAGACGTTTCCCTGCTGTTCAACATCCTCATCGTCGAAACTGACATGATGATCACCAGACGAGGGTAGATGGTCACTAGAAGAACGTGGGCCATATCTCTCACCAGAAAACTTGTTGGAGGGCATTTCGGTCACATGACGATCCTGATGATGAGAGGCGTGATGCAAGCGATCATCAGATGTCGGTCTGAAATAATCACGATGATGTAGAGTCGGGCCGACATGTTGGCTATGACGATGAGAAGTAGGGCTGGCATGTAGAGCACCATAATGTGGAGGCAGGCTGGCGTGACGATCTCGATGATGTGGTGATGGGCTGACGTAACGATCACGGTGATGTGGCGACGGGCTGACATGGCGTTCCCGCTGATGTGGCGATGGGCTGATGTAACGATCACGGTGATGTGGCGACGGGCTGACGTGGCGTTCCCGATGATGTGGCGATGGGCTGATGTAACGATCACGGTGATGTGGCGACGGGCTGACGTGGCGTTCCCGATGATGTGGCGATGGGCTGATGTAACGATCACGGTGATGTGGCGACGGGCTGACGTGCCGTTCCCGCTGATGTGGCGATGGGCTGATGTAACGATCACGGTGATGTGGCGACGGGCTGACGTGGCGTTCCCGATGATGTGGCGATGTGCTGATGTAATGATCACGGTGATGTAGAGACGGGCTAACGTGGCGTTCCCGATGATGTGGCGATGGATTGTCATGACGGTCTCTATAGCCTCGATGTCTGTCACCGTCTCGGTGGATGGAGGAGTAAGGCTCCTCTTGACGATATGGAGATGATGCAGGTGACGATTGGTATCTCCTTGGAGATGAGAGCGGAGAGTAACAATGTTTATCTCTACCACGTTCAGGTGAGTAGCCTCTCTGTCTGGAGGAAGCATGTTGAAAACTGGGCTCCTGCTGTCTTTTTAACTGACCGACTTCCATCCTGAGAGTCTTAACATCAGCAGTTAGTTGCTATACGGCATTCATGATTTCTGATGAAATGTCGGATGATGCAGTCTTTGTGGATACCATAGCAGAAAGCGAATCACCACTAGGTGAAGTGGGTGATGAATTTAGCGTCAGGCTCGTCATTTGACTGAGATGGGAAAGGGGTGCTAGCCTGAGAACTTTCTGTGCTCGTTCCCACTTACAAGCAATAGCTAACGCTTCTTCTAGGCTAGCAGCGCCATGCTCATGACATTTTGCCTGGAGAACAGGGTCAAGACCGGCTATGAACCGTCTAAATCTTTCCATAGTAATGGCGGACTCACCATAATTTGGAAATGCTTCCAAAACCAGTCTTGTAATCTCAGCTGCAAATACTTCCAAAGGCTCTTTGGGCATACGCGGTCTGGCATTCACAAAAGTCTGAAAATGCAACAAAAATTGCTTCCGTCCAAAAACGTCATTTAATGCAGCAACACACTGTTCATAGTCTTGTTGTATATCAGGAGACAGGGAGAGCCAATAAGCTAAAGCATCTCCACTCAACCGCGTAGGCAAAATGGCGGCCAAATCCGGTGTCTGTGCATCAGCACAAGCTTTCACAGCAAGCTCTAATCGGGCTTTCCATAAGGAAAAACTGTCTTTGTCCTTACCGTCCCCATGGAAACATGGTGGAAGATCGACTTTGAAGTGCAGCACCTTTGTTGTATGATTAGACGAACGGTGAGTCGTACTGTCCAATTCGTCGTCATCATCACTCCCATTGAGAGACGAGGCGCGTGCGGGAAGCGCGCGAGAATCAATAGACATTTTTCCGTCGAATAGGTACTGTTAAACTTCGAACAGAGCGAGTGATGAATAGTCCCTTAAACAGACCAAATGTCACTTCAAAGTTCACTCACCACTACGCTCCGCGGTGCATTAGAAATGCGCTGTCGTAGTTAAATGCTACTGCCGTGAAACTTCCAGAAACTCTTGAACTTGAAACCGCTGCCACCAGTCTGTAACCCTTATTTCTTGATGCCGCATCGGCGATTACTCCAGTCTCTTCATCGTGGGTAACATAAATAAAACACGGGTTACAATGGTGATAATTCACGTTTCTTCTTTAATCAGAAGCATCGGCATAACAGCATGAACAGCCACCTAACTCGTCTCGCATACAACTCACTTCAACTCTCTCTTTTTTTTTTTCTCTTTCCCAGCGTGCTCTGCCTTAAAGAGGCAGGAGCACAAAATAACCTTTACACCAATATATATAAAACTTTGCATAAGACAAATAAAAATATATAAAACATTTCCTTAAATAAATTATTATTGTTTGACATCTGTTTCTTTTTTCCCCAAATAAAATAATCAACAAGTGAAATAAAATAAAATAACGAACTAGCAAATTTAAAGGTTACATTATTATGGCGCATTTACCAGGCGCGCGCCAGGAGCGGTTCACAGCCGAGGAGATCGATGTTCTCGTCAGGGCCGTAAAAGAAAGAGAAGTGACATTGGGGATGGACAAACCCACCCAAATCAATAGAAAAAAATATGAGAAAGCTCAACTTCACTGGTAAGTAAAAGAGTAAGGTTTTTAATGTACTTACATTATGGTAAAGGTGATTTCGCAGTCTTCAGATTTTTTTCCCTAGTTCTTGACGGACAAACTAATTTGTCAGTTATCCTTATATACATATGTGTCTTGCCACTATTGGGCAAACAGGTCTGATCCGTCAATTTGCCTGAAAAATTACCAACATACACTGGTAAATGTGTAAGCTAGATTTATGCCTATTTTTTCACATCTTCATGGACACCACACTGATTTCCCTCGTATGGTAATATATTTCCTTGTTATAATGTATGATTTGCAAAAATAAAAACTGCTGCATCTGTGTTGATGAGAGAATCAAATTGTGTGCGCGTTGTGCACCCGCTACATTATGGCCAAGCATGCGCACTTAAAATAGCATTATGAACAACGCGCAACGCGCCACTGACTTTAGACCAGGTTTTTTTGGTCAGTGGCGCAATTGTTTTCTGGAACTGCAAAATAGCACTAGGGAATTTTTGCGCCGAAACACGCCTCGTTTTTGCGCCGACCCGCCCAGGGAGCGCAAGTTCATTTCCTAGTTTACCGACGCGCGTCTGTGGAGGGAAAAGCCGCTTTGCGCGGGTGCAAAATAGGAATGATACATGCGTCAGTGAACAAAGTCAATTGCGCCGGGTGCAAGATAGAGCCCTTGGTGTTTGTATTTTGTGTTGTTTTCCGTTGATTGTGCTTAGAGCCTGCATCAACGGGGCATAAGCACATGCGCGTGCGGTCTGTGTTTGTGTTTGGAGCTCCATCGAATTGATTCATTAATCCTTGATTTTCTTCTTTACCACTCAATTGTAAACAGGCACTTTCTATTTTTATATCATGTGAACTTATCCTCGATACTATTCCTTATAAAAAAATAAAATAAAAAAAAAAACAATCGGATTGCTTTACTTATTACTATTACTACTAATTTACTGTTCATCTGTTATAATGGCGAACATATCGGATGTGTGTCTAACGTTACCTCTGAGTGCAGGTGAGGACACATTCGAGCTGATTTCGGTACGATTGGAGCTGGAGTCGGTGGAGAAGCAGATTCGTGTTCTGCTGGAGAAGCAAGCCGAGCTGCGAGATCGGCGATCCGCGCTTGAAACATCACGCGCCGATGCTCACAAGTCAGTGGTTAGTAACTTTGTGACTTTGACTCCGACTTCGTCTACTCCGTGCGTTTCTCTGCCCAGGAGGACGCGATCATCTCTGCCTTCAATCACTCCTGCACCCTGGGTCACGACACGAGCCAGGACCAGAGCAAGAACCTCTCCCCCCCTCCCGGTCTTCGAGATCTCCACCCGGAACCGCTTCTCCCCTCTTCGCGAGTCGGAACGCGACGACGCCGTGATCATCGGCACTTCCATGGTCCGCCATGTCCGTGCTACCTCGGGTAAAGGTAAGGTGCGCACTCACTGCTTTCCTGGTGCTCGTGTTCTTGATGTCGCTGCGCAGGTTCCCGAGATCCTGAACGGTGACAAGCGCGTCGGAGCTGTCGTGCTGCACGCGGGGACGAATGACATCAGGCTGCGGCAGACGGAGGTTCTGAAGAAGGACTACAGGAGCCTGATCGAGACGGTACGCAGCACATCGCCTAGAGCAACGATCGTCGTGTCTGGACCGCTTCCCACGTACCGACTTGGACAAGAAAGGTTTAGTAGATTATTTGCTTTAAATGAATGGTTAATGTCATGGTGTAATGAACAGAAACTGCTCTTTGTAAATAATTGGAATCTGTTTTGGGAGCGACCTAGGCTCTTCCGTCCTGATGGCCTGCACCCCAGCAGAGTCGGAGCGGCTGTTCTGTCGGACAACATCTCCAAGACGCTACACACCATCTGACTAGTAAGTCAAAGTCCAAATCATAGTCTTTGCTGTCCCAACTTAATTGATATAAGTACCAATGTAGAACATTATATAGAAACTGTGTCTATTCCTCGCTTAGTGAAGCCAAACAACAAATCTACTGTAAGATCTAGCAAGAATATTATTGTAATTAAACCAGAAAATCTAAATATCAGTGAACAAAAACAATTTCTAAAGCTAGGTCTTCTAAACATTAGATCGCTCACACCTAAGGCGGTTGTTGTAAATGAAATGGTCACAGATAATAATTTCGATGTTCTGTGCCTTACTGAAACCTGGCTTAAACCAAATGATTATTTCGGTCTAAATGAGTCTACTCCACCAGGATACTGTTATAAGCATGAGCCCCGTCTGATCGGTCGTGGCGGCGGTGTTGCAACAATCTATAGAGATATTCTTAATGTTACTCAGAAAACTTGTCATAGGTTTAATTCGTTTGAAGTACTTGTGCTAAATGTTACGCTCTTAGATGTAAGAAAGAAATCCTTATTATCTCTAGCCATGGCTACCGTATATAGACCTCCAGGGCCATATGCTGATTTCCTAAAAGATTTTGCAGACTTTCTCTCAGACCTATTGGTCAATGTCGATAAAGCAATAATTGTTGGCGACTTTAACATACACGTAGATAATACAAATGATGCGTTAGGGGCTGCGTTTACAGATCTATTAAACTCTTTTGGGGTGAAGCAAAACGTCAGTGGTCCCACTCATCGTCTAAATCATACACTAGATTTAATTATTTCATATGGAACCGATCCAACCGATATAGATATTATACCGCAAAGTGACGATCTCACTGATCATTACATGGTAACTTGCATAATACGCACTGCTGAAATTTGTCATGTTGCACCACGTTATAGACCAGGCAGAACAATCCTTCCAACCACTATAGATAGATTCTCAAATAGCTTACCTGATCTATCTCAGCTGCTCAGTGAACCCAAACAAACAGATGAACTAGAGGAAATGACTAGCAGTATGAGCAACATTTTCTCTAGTACACTAGATATTGTTGCACCAATTAGATTAAAAAAGGTTAGAGAGAAAACTAAAACACCATGGTACAACAGTGCTACGCATGCTATCAAGAGAGAAACTCGTAACTTAGAGCGTAAATGGAAACGAACTAATTTAGAGGTCTTCAGAATCGCGTGGAAAGACAGTATGTCACGTTATAAAAGGGCTCTAAAATCAGCCAGGGCTGAGCATATCCGCAAACTAATTGAAAATAACCAAAATAATCCAAGGTTTTTATTTAACACCGTGGCTAGACTAACAAATAATCAGACATCTCCAGAGCAAAATATTCCGTTACAATATAGTAGTAATGATTTTATGAATTACTTCAATGAGAAAATAGAAAGCATCCGAAACACAATTGTAAATGTACAATCCTCTATGGTGTCTTATGACTCGGCCTCAATTATGGCCCCTCTAGAACAACTAAACCGCTTTACAACTATAGGACAGGAAGAGCTAAATAAACTTATCATTGCATCTAAACCAACAACATGTTTATTAGATCCAATACCCACTAAACTACTTAAAGAAGTGTTACCTGTAGTGGAAGAGCCTCTTCTCAATATTATTAACTCGTCTTTATTTTTAGGTCACGTTCCAAAAATATTCAAGCTGGCAGTAATAAAACCTCTCATTAAGAAACCGCAATTAGATCCAAATAACCTAGCAAATTACAGACCCATCTCAAATCTTCCATTTATGTCTAAAATACTAGAAAAAATTGTGTCCGCTCAATTATACTCTTTCTTGCAAGAAAATGATATCTACGAAAAATTTCAGTCGGGATTCAGACCGCATCATAGCACAGAAACTGCGCTAGTTAAAATTACAAATGATTTACTCTTAGCCTCTGACCAAGGCTGTATCTCAATACTAGTTCTACTTGATCTTAGTGCTGCGTTCGACACTATAGATCATAAAATACTCTTAGATCGACTACAAAACTACACTGGTGTTCAGGGACAGGCATTAAGCTGGTTTAGATCGTACTTATCAGACCGTTACCATTTCGTCTGTTTAAATGGGGAAAAATCAAAGATAACATCAGTAGACTATGGAGTGCCGCAAGGATCTGTCCTAGGCCCTCTGCTATTCTCAATATATATGCTGCCACTTGGTAATATTATAAGAAAACATGGAATTAATTTTCACTGTTATGCTGATGACACTCAATTATATATCTCATCACGACCAGATGAAAACACTAACTTATCTAACTTGACAGAGTGTCTAAAAGATATAAAATGCTGGATGACGTGTAATTTCCTGCTATTAAATTCAGATAAAACGGAGGTATTACTTATTGGTCCAAAAAACTACCCACAAAATCCCTTACAATACAACTTTAATTTAGAAGGATGTCCTGTTACTTTATCCACTACAGTAAAGGACCTGGGTGTTATGCTAGACCGCAACTTGACTTTCGAAAATCATATTTCATATGCTACAAGAACAGCCTTTTTCCACCTTAGAAACATTGCTAAGCTACGTAACATGCTATCTGTTTCAGATGCAGAAAAGTTAGTTCATGCATTCATGACCTCGAGACTAGATTACTGTAATGCTTTATTAGCTGGTTGTCCTGCATCCTCAATAAACAAGCTACAGTTAGTGCAAAATGCAGCCGCTAGAGTTCTTACTAGATCAAGAAAATATGATCATATAACACCAATTTTATCATCTCTACACTGGTTACCTATTAAGTTCCGTATCAATTACAAAGTATTACTATTGACTTATAAAGCTCTAAATGGTTTAGCTCCTGTGTATTTAACAGACCTTCTATCGCCCTACAATCCATCGCGCTCTTTAAGATCACAAAATTCGAGGCTTCTGGTCGTTCCTAGGATATCTAAGTCTACTAAAGGAGGGAGGGCGTTCTCACATTTATCTCCTAAACTCTGGAATAGCCTTCCTGATATTGTTCGAGACTCAGACTCGCTGTCCCAGTTTAAAACTAGATTAAAGACGCATCTCTTTAACCAAGCATTCACTTAATGCTTACCTTTTATACTACTTCTGAATCAGTTCGAATGCATTAATATTATGAACATCAGCTATGCTAATTATTTCCCATCTGTCTTTCTGCTGTTATCTCGGGACGCTAGTCCCGAGGTAAATAGCGTTCGTCAGCTCCAGTTTGTATCCAGCCTCTCACGAAGACTTCAGATGCCCCAACACCTGTGATGAGACGACTAAACGCCGGTGGAGAGACGACTAAACGCCTGTGGAGAGACGACTCGACGCCTGTGAAGAGACGACTAAACACCGGCGATATGTTATGCCTAAATTTATACATGATTAACTAACTGTATTTTTCTTTGTACATTTCTGAAATGCACTTTCTGTAAAGCTGCTTTGAGACAATGTGTATTGTGAAAAGCGCTATACAAATAAACTTGAATTGAATTGAATTGAATTTTCCATTTAAAATGTTAAAAAAGTTGTTTAATCAAGATACATTTACTTAAGAAGCAAAATAACTGAAGATTTTAAGTCTTGCTTACTGAAAAAAAAACACACCAAAATCTATCATCAAAAGTGAAATTGTGAGATCTGACAATGGGGTCAGAAAATTAAATAAATTCAAAGGGGAAAAAATGTGAAAAAAACACATTTCTGAAAAAAAAATCTGAAAAAACATTAAAACTCGTGATCAAAATCAAGTGTGATTGTGCTTAAAACAAGAAGTCAGTAGGTCAGAAAATTCAAACGTTTAGATATTTGGGTAATATTTACTGATACATTATTAAAATCAAAGGTTGTATTTGTTAACATTAGTTAATGGACTGTGAACAAACATGAACAAATAATGAACAGCTGTATTTTTTATTAACTAATATTTACAAAGATGAATAAATACAGTAACAAATGCATTGCTCGTTGTTAGTTAATACATTAACTAATGTTAACTAATGAACCTTATTGTAAAGTATTTTATATTTCTACTGGAAAACGAGGACGAACATCAGTTTTTGCACTGTGGATGGTCAGATCTACACACACACACACACACACACACACACACACACACACACACACACACACACACACACACACACACACACACACACACACACACACACACACACACACACACACACACACTGCGGCTATTAACCACGTGAGCGTTTAAACTCAAAGTGCATTGAGGTGTCAGATGTGTGGCGTTCAGGCCTCTAATAAAGGAGTTTCTGTGGACCGTGAGTCTTTGCAGTGGCTCTGGATGAGTGTGTGGTGTGTGTGTGTGTGGGTGTGTGTGTGGGTGTGTGTCGAATCTCACAGCCGCTATAATGGCACCCTGTCAAGACTGCAGATCCATCCAAAGTGCTTCCCAAATAAGCAGCTATTGTGGAGCGCCGGCAGAGGAGTGGAGGAGAACAGAGAGAGCCGTCATTGTGTCGGAGAAGAGGAGGAAGATGAAGAGAGGGGGAAGAAAAGAGGAGAAGATTGCAGAGCGATTTGCTGCGTTAGATGTTTGAGCTGCAGTCTTTGTTCTGCTGTATTTCTCCCTCAGCATGTTCGGCTTCAACGCATAATTGATCGATGTAAAATTAAAAGAATTGGATTTGCAGCGGTGAACGAGAGCGTATTGAGCTTCAGGGTGATTGATATGAACATTATAGATGCTCTGATCCAGCTGAACACACAGAACATGAACTGAACGCACATAACGACACCAAGTCTCAGATATTATTTGACTTAAAGTGCCTCTATAGAGAGCCTGAGTCTCCGCTTCCGGCTCATGGGACCTTATTTCAGGAAAAATATGTATGTTAGTCAATGGCGAGAGACAACTTATCTTTTTATTCCGTCTGAACTGTGCCCTGAATTACACATATGATGTTTGTCACTTTAAAAGATAATTATGAAAGTCAAGAAAGTCACAGTTTGTCATAAAACAGAAGAGTAACATTTAGTTTTATGTGAAAATCGCTCAATGAACGACATTTCTCGTCTCTATCTACGTCACCAATCTCGTGAGTGTGTGTGTGTGTGTGTATAACGTTAGACTATAGAGAAAATGACAGATGTCATTTTAGCTTCAGTAAAGTCAGCTTCAGTAAAGTCAGCTTCAGTAAAGTCAGCTTCAGTAAAGTTAGCTTCAGTAAAGTTAGCTTCAGTAAAGATAGCTTCAGTAGAGTTAGCTTCAGTAAAGTCAGCTTCAGTAAAGTTAGCTTCAGTAAAGTTAGCTTCAGTACAGTTAGCTTCAGTAAAGTTAGCTTCAGTAAAGTCAGCTTCAGTAAAGTTAGCTTCAGTAAAGTTAGCTTCAGTACAGTTAGCTTCAGTAAAGTTAGCTTCAGTAAAGTCAGCTTCAGTACAGTTAGCTTCAGTAAAGTCAGCTTCAGTACAGTTAGCTTCAGTAAAGATAGCTTCAGTAAAGTTAGCCTCAGTAAAGTCAGCTTCAGTAAAGTTAGCTTCAGTAAAGTTAGCTTCAGTACAGTTAGCTTCAGTAAAGTTAGCTTCAGTAAAGTCAGCTTCAGTACAGTTAGCTTCAGTAAAGTCAGCTTCAGTACAGTTAGCTTCAGTAAAGTTAGCTTCAGTACAGTTAGCTTCAGTACAGTTAGCCTCAGTAAAGTCAGCTTCAGTACAGTTAGCCTCAGTAAAGTTAGCTTCAGTACAGTTAGCTTCAGTAAAGTTAGCTTCATTAAAGTCAGCTTCAGTAAAGTTAGCCTCAGTAAAGTTAGTTTCAGTAAAGTTAGCTTCAGTAACAGTAAAGTTAGCTTCAGTAGAGTTAGCTTCAGTAGAGTTAGCTTCAGTAAAGTTAGCTTCAGTAACAGTAAAGTTAGCCTTAGTAACAGTAAAGTTAGCTTCAGTAACAGTAAAGTGGGCTTCAGTAAAGTTAGCTTCAGTAAAGTTAGCTTTAATGAGTTAGCTTTAGTAGAGTTAGCTTCAGTAAAGTTAGCTTCAGTAAAGTTAGCTTCAGTAACAGTAAAGTTAGCTTCAGTAACAGTAAAGTTAGCTCCAGTAACAGTAAAGTTAGCTTCAGTAACCGTAAAGTTAGCTCCAGTAACAGTAAAGTGAGCTTCAGTAAAGTTAGCTTCAGTAAAGATAGCTTCATTCAGTAAAGTTAGCTTCAGTAAAGGTAGCTTCAGTAAAGATAGCTTCAGTACAGTTAGCTTCAGTACAGTTAGCTTCAGTACAGTTAGCTTCAGTACAGTTAGCTTCAGTACAGTTAACTTCAGTACAGTTAGCTTCAGTACAGTTAGCTTCAGTACAGTTAGCTTCAGTAAAGTCAGCTTCAGTAAAGTTAGCTCAGTATAAGTTAGTTTAAGTAAAGTTAGCTTCAGTAACAGTAGTTAGTTCAGTAATAGCTTGTAAGTGCTCTAGTACAGTTCAGTAAGTTAGCTTCAGTAAAGTTAGCTTCAGTAAGTTAGCTTCAGTAAAGTTAGCTTCAGTAAAGTTAGCTTCAGTAAAGTTAGCTTCAGTAAGTAGCTTCATAAAGTTATCTTCAGTAAAGTTAGCTTCAGTAAGTTAGCTTCAGTAAAGTTAGCTTCAGTAAGTAGCTTATAAGTTAGCTTCAGTAAAGTTAGCTTCAGTAAGTTAGCTCAGTAAGTTAGCTTCAGTAAAGTTAGCTTCAGTAAAGTTAGCTTCAGTAAAGTTAGCTTCAGTAAAGTTAGCTTCATAAGTTAGCTTCAGTAAAGTTAGCTTCAGTAAAGTTAGCTTCAGTAAAGTTAGCTTCAGTAGTTAGCTCAGTAAAGTTAGCTTCAGTAAAGTTAGCTTCAGTATAAGTTAGCTCAGTTAAGTGCTTCAGTAAGTTAGCTTCAGTAAAGTTAGCTTCAGTAAGTTAGCTTCAGTAAAGTTAGCTTCAGTAAAGTTAGCTTCAGTAAAGTTAGCTTCAGTAAAGTTAGCTTCAGTAAAGTTTAGCTTCAGTAAAGTTCAGCTTCAGTAAAGTTAGCTTTAGTAAAGTTAGCTTCAGTAAGTTAGCTCATAAAGTTACTTCAGTAAAGTTAGCTTCAGTAAAGTCAGCTTCAGTAAAGTCAGCTTCAGTAAGCTTCAGTAAGTTAGCTTCAGTAAAGTTAGCTTCAGTAAGTTAGCTTCAGTAAAGTTAGCTCAGTAAAGTTAGCTTCAGTAAAGTTAGCTTCAGTAAGTTAGCTTCAGTAAAGTTAGCTTCAGTAAAGTCAGCTTCATAAAGTTAGCTTCAGTCAAGTTAGCTTCAGTAAAGTTAGCTCAGTAAAGTTAGCTTCAGTAAAGTTAGCTTCAGTAAAGTCAGCTTCAGTAAAGTTACTTCAGTAAAGTTAGCTTCAGTAAAGTTAGCTTCAGTAAAGTTAGCTTCAGTAAAGTTAGCTTCAGTAAAGTTAGCTTCAGTAGTTAGCTTCAGTAAAGTCAGCTTCAGTAAAGTCAGCTTCAGTATAGCTTCAGTCAAGTTAGCTTCAGTGAAGTTAGCTTCAGCAAAGTTAACTTCAGTAAAGTTAGCTTCAATAAAGTTAGCCTCAGTAAAGTTAGCTTCAGTAAAGTTAGCCTCAGTAAAGTTAGCTTCAGTAGTTAGCTTCAGTAAAGTCAGCTTCAGTAAAGTTAGCTTCAGTCAAGTTAGCTTCAGTAAAGTTAGCCTCAGTAAAGTTAGCTTCAGTAAAGTCAGCTTCAGTAAAGTCAGCTTCAGTAAAGTTAACTTCAGTAGAGTTAGCTTCAGTAACTTCAGTAGAGTTAGCTTCAGCACAGAGACAGCGCTCATAAAGATAATAAACGATATTCGCTTAAATACTGATACAGGCAAATTATCAGTGCTGGTACTACTCGACCTCAGTGCTGCATTTGACACTGTCGATCACAACATACTTATTTACAGGCTTGAAAACTGGGTGGGGCTTTCTGGGATAGTCCTAAAATGGTTCAGGTCTTACTTAGAAGGGAGAGGTTATTATGTGAGTATAGGAGACCATAAGTCTGAGTGGACATCCATGACATGCGGAGTCCCCCAAGGCTCAATTCTTGCGCCACTCCTATTCAACCTGTATATGCTCCCGATGAGCCAAATAATGAGAAAGAACCGAATCTCTTACCACAGCTATGCAGACGACACACAGCTCTACTTAGCCCTATCGCCTAACGACTACAGCCCCATTGACTCCCTATGCCAATGCATTGATGAAGTAAACGGCTGGATGTGCCAAAACTATCTTCAGTTAAACAAAGACAAAACTGAAGTCATTGCGTTTGGAAACAAAGATGAAGTTCTCAAGGTGAATGCATACCTTCACTCTAGAGGTCTAACAACTAAAAATCAAGTCAGGAATCTTGGTGTGTCTCTAGAGTCAGACCTTAGTTTCAGTAGTCATGTCAAAGCAATAACTAAATCAGCATACTATCATTTGAAAAATATTGCAAGAATTAGATGCTTTGTTTCCAGTCAAGACTTAGAGAAACTTGTGCATGCTTTCATCACCAGCAGGGTGGATTCTTGTAATGGACTCCTCACTGGCCTTCCTAAAAAGACCATAAGACAGTTGCAGCTCATACAGAACGCTGCTGCCAGGATTCTGAGCAGAACCAGAAAATATGAACATATCACACCAGTCCTCAGGTCTTTACACTGGCTCCCAGTTACATTTAGGATTGATTTTAAAGTATTATTACTGGTATATAAATCATTCAATGGGCTAGGACCTCAATTTATTGCAGATATGCTCAATGAATATAAACCCAACAGATCACTCAGATCATTAGGATCACATCAGTTAGAAATACCAAGGGTTCACTCTAAGCAAGGAGAGTCTGCTTTTAGCTACTATGCCAGCCGCAGCTGGAACCAGCTTCCAGAAGAGATCAGATGTGCTCCTACAGTAGTCACATTCAAATCCAGACTCAAAACACATCTGTTTAGCTATGCTTTTACTGAATGAGCACTGTGCCACTGTTCGTCCGACTGTTTTTACTGTACTTTATTTTATTTTTTATTCTAAAATGTTTTATTATTCTTATTTTTTCTGATTATTTTATTTTCTCCTATGTAAAGCACTTTGAATTACCATTGTGTATGAAATGTGCTATATAAATAAACTTGCCTTGCCTTGCCTTGCCTTGCCTTGCCTTGCCTTGCCTTGCCTAAAGTTAGCCTCAGTAAAGTTAGCTTCAGTAAAGTTAGCCTCAGTAAAGTTAGCTTCAGTAGTTAGCTTCAGTAAAGTCAGCTTCAGTAAAGTCAGCTTCAGTCAAGTTAGCTTCAGTCAAGTTAGCTTCAGTGAAGTTAGCTTCAGCTAAGTTAACTTCAGTAAAGTTAGCTTCAATAAAGTTAGCCTCAGTAAAGTTAGCTTCAGTAAAGTTAGCCTCAGTAAAGTTAGCTTCAGTAGTTAGCTTCAGTAAAGTTAGCCTCAGTAAAGTTAGCTTCAGTAAAGTTAGCCTCAGTAAAGTTAGCTTCAGTAGTTAGCTTCAGTAAAGTTAGCTTCAGTAAAGTCAGCTTCAGTAACGTTAGCTTCAGTAAAGTTAGCTTCAGTAAAGTTAGCTTCAGTAAAGTTAGCTTCAGTAAAGTTAGCTTCAGTAAAGTCAGCTTCAGTAACGTTAGCTTCAGTAAAGTTAGCCTCAGTAAAGTTAGCTTCAGTAGTTAGCTTCAGTAAAGTTAGCCTCGGTAAAGTTAGCTTCAGTAAAGTCAGCTTCAGTAACGTTAGCTTCAGTAAAGTTAGCTTCAGTAAAGTTAGCTTCATTAGCTTCATAACCTTTTGGGTTTGTAGTCTTTGTAATGACGTATTTTCACAGTCTTATACCACAACAGTTTTAAATCATACTGTGACTTTATTGACTTTAAAATGTATCTTTTAAATGGACAAACATCATATGTGTAATTCAGGGCACAATTCAAACGGGATCCAAATATTTGTTGTCTCTCGCCATTGACTAGACTACCATACAATATTTTTACGTAATAAGGTCCCATGGTGGTCGACCGGAAGGGGAGAGGCTTAGGCTCTCTATTATGATTTTTCAATATATGATCTTTCATCCAGTGTGCAATAGAGCTGTTTGTGAATGTAAAGTTGTTGTCTCCCTGAAAGTCTGACAAAACCAAAGAAATATCAACTGAGTTCTGCTCATATTTTATAACCATTTTCTAAACTATAGCTGTTAAGTTAAATTTGAGGGGAAAAAAAAAAAAAAAAGAAAAAAAAAGTTAATGGTTAAAAAGTATAGATGCATCATTGTTAGATAAAGAGAATTGACATCAAAATGAGTGCAGCCTATTGGTTGTGAGCACACAGTGCAACCTGGGAGAAACAAGGGAGCTGATTGGTCATTGAAACTGCACATGGCACACATAACCAGGTGTGTGTGATTACCAGAGGCAGAGAGATCTTTGCTAGCAGTGAAGGTGCTTCTCCTACCCAAGTTGGTGGATTTTGGTGATTATAAAACCAAAGGAGAAAGACTGCTGGGAAAAGCCACAATGTGCTCATCAATTTTGAGATGCTACTGGTAGGACAAAGACTTGTTTTTCTTTAGTGACCACAGATCTTGTGTATGTTTGTTGATGCTAGCAGTTTTAGCATCTAGCTGCATTATGAGTTTTTATTTCACACTGCTGTTAAATTGCTATGTAAACTGTTAATATTTTAACAATGGTTTGTACTTGGCTTGTTGAAGTAACTTGATATTTGTTTTCTGTATAGGTTATTAAACTAACCATCTGAAATGATCATTGAGTAAAGTAAATGAAGATCAAGTCTGTTGAGAGATTTTCAATAAATTGCTTTGATGAAGAATCAGATGCTTTGAGTTATTCCATGCACCCTCTAAATTGATTGAAGCCTTTTTCAAGTTAGGGCAGACATTGAGGCAAAGAACCCTAATAACTTGACAATAGCGAATAAACTGTGATAATGTTGAAGGTGTCTGAATAAACTTTGGTTTGACTGTATATATATACACACTACCGTTCAAAAGTTTGGGGTCAATATGATTTTTACATTTTTTTAAAAGAAATTAATACTTTTCTTCAGAAAGGACACATTAAATTGATCAAAAGTGACAGTAAAGACATTTATAATAATGCAAAATATAATTTTTTTAATTAAATGCTTTTCTCTTGAACTTTCAACGAATCCTGAAAAAAATTAATCACGGTTTGCACAAAAATATGAAGCAGCAAAACTGTTTTCAACATTGATAATAATCATAAATGTTTCTTGAGCATCAGATCTTCATATTATAGTGATTTCTGAAGGATCATGTGACACTGAAGACTGGAGTAATGATGATAAATTCAGCTTTGATCACAGGAATAAACTACACTTTACTATATATTCACATAGAAAACAGCTGATTTACATTACAATAATATTTCACAATATTACTGGGTTTGTTTTGTATTTTTAATCAAATAAATGCAGCCTTGGTGAGCAGAAGAGACTTCTTTTAAAAACATTAAAAATCTTACCAACCCCAAACTTTTGAACATAATATATTATATAATTGCACCATTACTTCAAAAATGCTGTTTTCATCAAAACTTTCTTTGCCAATAAGACGCAGAGATTTAAATCAATGTCTTCACTGAGCTGTGCACGAGGCCAGAAATCAGAGGAAAAATGCTTTTCATGCATTCTTCTATATAAGGCCAGAGGGTTTAAAGTTATTGGCGGAAGAAACTTCAGACCATATGGTTTCACAGCAGAAGAGCCAGAAACAGATGTCAGACGAGAAACAAGCTTTCAGAAACACAGCGGTGCAGGTGTCTCGTGTTCATAAGCGGTTCTCTGTATCCGACACACCATAACCTGAGTTTAAGAGTCTCTGTCTCTCAGACAATAGCTGTGTTTCCATCCACACGTTTTTATCCGCATTAAGTGATATCGAATGAAAAATGCCTCATGGAAACAGTAAAATTCGATTGAATTTCATGAATATCGACTCAAATGAAATACGTTCAGTCTCAAGGGATTTTATCTTGATGGATATACGGATTACAAGCGACAAAGCGACACGATACCATTAATTTCAATGTGGAGCGGACGATTCCCGGCGACACCCAAGGGCGTAATCCATCCGCCGGAAACTGAAGCTTCCTCTGGGAGCCGCCATTGTAGCTGACTACATAGACATCATATAGAGATAGACGCCCTATTGGCCGCTGTGGCGCAAGAAATGCGGCCGCCATCTTAAACCGGTTATACTCGTATTAGCGCTGCACAGCAGCAGTAGATGCAGAGCACTGCAGCAGATTCCTGCTCACATCGGCCGACCAGCACTCGCGGATTACTTTACACAAGGAAGATTTAACATCTAACATTACCGTACTATTGGTTGTATTTTGTGAATAAAATATTCAATGTGCCCTGTATCGTAGCTACATGTATGACCAAAATCAGTTGGGTATTCAGTGAGATATGATTAATTAAATGCGCTGACGGCTCATTACACCAGCCAATCAGATTACACTGAGCAGAGCGGTGACCGGTTTAAGATGGCGACCCCTCGGCTCGTCCGCGCCAGTAGCAGTAGCGGTCGATAGGGCGTCTATCTATATGATGTCTGTAACCAGTAGTGGGAACGCCCCCCAGCGCAGTGCAACAAAGTCGCTTGTAGTGTGAACAGGGCTTTATGCGTTAAACGCTGTTGGAAAC
Organism: Chrosomus eos; assembly: GCA_036326025.1. Classification (NCBI taxonomy): domain Eukaryota; kingdom Metazoa; phylum Chordata; class Actinopteri; order Cypriniformes; family Leuciscidae; genus Chrosomus; species Chrosomus eos. Next base: position 46,002,010 of record CM070824.1, on the reverse strand, counting down.
GTTATTACGGCGCAAGCCATTTCGTCTAGTAAAACTTTATTCGCAAATGTTTGCTTGAATATTGTGCGAAAATGAATGGAAACACCTTAAAATGTCTCAAATCAATTCAAAATGCCAATTTGATCACAAAACAGCATGTGACGTCATTACACACAGGTTTTTATTCGCTTTAAAGCCGTTGGATGGAAACACACTTTCACCAGCTTTATTCACATGAGTTTATTTACCGAACTTCAGATAATTCGATTGACAAGTGGATGGAAACTTGGCATCTCGTTCTTCAGTGCTTTTGTCTGTCTGTCACGGATGACTCTCTCTCTCTCTCTCTCTCTCTCTCTCTCTCTCCTCTCTCTCTCTCTCTCTCCTCTCTCTCTCTCTCTCTCTCTCTCTCTCTCTCTCTCTTCTCACTCTCTCTCTCTCTCTCTCTCTCTCTCTCTCTCTCTCTCTCTCTCTCTCTCTCTCTCTCTCTCTCTCTCTCTCTCTCTCTCTCTCTCTCTCTCTCTCTCTCTCTCTCCTCTCTCTCTCTCTCTCTCTCTCTCTCTCTCTCCCTCCACTTTAATTACTCTGTATTCAGTCGCTCTAATAGAAACCATGATGAAAGTGATTAGACTCTGGACAGGCCTGAATAGAACCGCAAATGGACCAAGCGATGGAAAGATAAGTAGATGAAAGGAAGGACAGAAAAGAGAAAGAGGGAAAACAAGACAGTGGAGGTGAATATCCTTTGAGCGCGGATGATTTGCAATAACGTACAGTACAATAGAGACACATGACAAAGAACTAGAACTATTCAATGAGCTCGGCAAACAGTTCTCAATGCAAATTAAAGCGAATCATTCAATGTGAACAGAGACTCGTATTTTTATCATCACTGATCATTGCTTGAATGCAATGTGAGTTTCTTTGCATATATATATATATATTTATGCATGGAAATGCATCACTTAAAATGATCTTATATTTGTTCTCACAGCACATCAGTGACGTTATATACAGTCAAACCAAACGTTATTCACACACCAGATATCATTTTTAATATTGTTTCACTAGCGAGGAGAGTAAAATAAAGAAAACTGTGAGATATTATACCCAAATATTCTTCATACAGCGACTACCAGTAAAAATATGTGATTAAAAATGATTGGGTCACTTTGAGCTGATGATGTTTTGCTGAAGTGTTTTTTCTTTAATAACTAATGCTCTTTTTACACACAGACTGAACAACATGAAGCATTGCTGGGTCACTGGTTGGGCTAAACTGGTATTATCTAATTGTGTAGTTAAATTTAACAGCTGACAATTGCACAATATCGACTTGCACAATTATGCCGAATATCATTTACTACTTATGTAGTTGCCCTGCTATTTTAGAACAACTTGATGCCTTTATTATAGATTATGTTGCACCACCAATTATTAATTTACCGACCCTGTTTATTCCATTGTCCAGAATTTTTTATTTTATTTAAATTTTAATTTCCTTGTGTATTTAATGTGTAATTTGTATAATTTTATATGTAACTATTTGTTATCTTGCACCTTCGCTTTATCTTCGCCAAATCACCGTTTCAATTGAGAATGTGTTCTCTACGGGCTTACCTGGTTAAATAAAGGTTAAATAAAAAAAATAAAAACACACACACACACGCACACACCAGCTTACTGGTGTAGAGGAGACAGTGATGAAGCCAATCAGTGTATGGGGATGATTAGGAGGCCATGGGGTAAATTGGGCCAGGATGCCGGGTTACACCCTTACTCTTTTCCGAAGGTCATCCTGGGATTTTTAATGACCGCAGAGAGTCAGGGCCTCGGTTTAAGGTCTCATCCGAAGGACGGTGCTCTCTGACAGTATAGTGTCCCCATCACTACACTGGGGCGTTAGGACCCACACAGACCACAGGGTGAGCGCCCCCTGCTGGCCTCACTAACACCTCTTCCAGCAGCAACCTGGCTTTCTCAGGAGTCTCCCATCCAGGACACTGACCAGACTCAACCCTGCTGAGCTTCAGTGGTGACCCAGGCTTGGGCTACGGGGTGATATGTGCTGCTGGCAAGCGGTGCAGTGATCCTATCATGTTTGATGGTAATTTTGGTTATCTCGGTTTTTACATTTCCACTGTTAAAGTCCCCTTGGCCCTGTAGTCAATAATTGTATCCCTAATCTTTCCTCATCAAAATTCCTATTTAAACGTTTTTTTCCTTGAACAAATGTCGTCATACCTCAAAATATCTTACACCCTTGCCTCATTTAGTATACGCTGTATATTTAGTATACTAGGAATATGCAAATAATGAGCCCCGCCTCCACTCACTCACTCAGAGATCCACTGGTTGACGATCACACGTTGATCTGATTGGTTACAAGGTAGTTTGTGACGTCAGAAACACCAGTGATTTCAAAGGTGTTTTGAGACTGTCTTTGGTTCACTGCAGTTTTAAGCAGAAAATACTCAGCAATGCTGTCGACTTATGAATTTACACATGCTTTGTGTTAAAGCGTATTAAAAAGACCACATAGACATATAAACAACATTAAAATATTGTTGTTGTTTTTTACCACATACTTTAAGTGGAGTTAAAAGGAAATCAAATCATCAAAAGCAAGACGTAAACAGAAATATAAGCATCAACTGTCTGGTGTTTGTGGCCCTTTGCTGCATGTCGACATCATTTACTTTTCTGTTAGAAAATCTTTAAAATCGATCATGACAGAGATAAAGCGATGGAGCTTCAGTGAACGAGCGGGAAACATGAACGGATGATGGTTTAACATCCTAATGACCGTCATAAATAACGGTTAACACACACGCCAGCGATGCCCACACACACACACACACACACACACACACACACACACACACACACACACACACACACACACACACACACACATCTCACGACATCCAATAAGGAGCACATCAAAAACACCATCACACACGACAGTGCACCTGACCAGCCAATTTATGGATGAGTGCAGCAGATTCATCAGAGGTACAGATCAGCCTGACAACACTGGAATCAGTGCAGCAGATTTGCAGTGACACACCACCACACAACACACACACACACACACACACACACACACACACACACACACACACACACACACACACACACACACACACACACACACACACACACACACACACCACACACCACACACCACACCACACACACACACACACACACACACACACACACGCACGCGCACGCACCACACACACACACACACACTAACACCCCCGCACACTCACTCACACACTCACACACACACACACACCACACCCGAATGATCTGCAGTGCAGACGAACATTAAAGCTCACCGAGTTTAATGTCAGTGTCTCTCCCAGCAAACAGCATGTGATGTGTGTGTGTGTGTGTGTGTGTGTGTGTGTGTGTGTGTGTGTGTGTGTGTGTGTGTGTGTGTGTGTGTGTGTGTGTGTGTGTACAGATACTTGAGCGTTGAGATATTTAGTGAGTTAATGGCACCAGAGACGTGTAGTTCATCAGCGGTCTGAGGCTGCCAGATCCTCTCCACATAAGTGAGCAATTAACACAAATTATTCAAATGAGGGTTGAGATGAGGGGCGGGGTCTGGACTCGACTGAACTCGGCCAGATCTGTTCAACTGAATAATAAACACTCATATCTTAATAAATAAACACTCATTTGCATGCATATAGGATGATGTTTGTGTTAAACTTGTTAGTTATTAACTGAGGAGTGTTCATTTAAAACTCCTGGAGATACGGCATCAGTCACAGTTCAAGCGAGGGTTTAGAAACTACTTTAATGAAGAATGCTATTATACAAAACAGAAATGCATTTAGAATATAGATTAATAGAGAGTGGATGTGCTTGAGCTGCTATTTTATTGCATTCTACATTTTTATTTTTTGGTTTAGCACATCTAGTAGTAAAAGAAGCTTGTGCAGAGAATTCAAGTTTGAGATTATATCCCAGATTTTTTCTCATTTTGTGAGATACAAACGTTGAATTGCAGTAATATTCTGAGGTAAAAAGTAGCAATTACCTTTTTTAATTTAAATTCTGTTTGGCGTTCATATTAAAGAAACACAAGAGAACTATGAGCATCTAAACATGTTCTGTTGTGCCTGTGAACAAATTAGTTTAGGAACCATAAAGGAAACTGTATTGTGAGCTTCGATCATTAAAGCTCATAATAAATATCAGTTATGAATCTGTTTAACATAACAAAAATCTCCTAAAAGTGTATTATCCTACTGCCGTCCTCTTTTCTAATTCACTTTTAGATCTGATGCTTTTCAAATGGAGAGCATTTCTACTTAAGAGTCTTTGTAATTATGGAATTTTATCATTTTATTTGACTTAATAATCAAAAAGGAAACCACAGAGACTCGAGACGTTTCGTTTGTTCAGTGGATTCTGCTGTCATCACGTGGTCACAAAACTGAACAACATGCGTGAATCCTAAAACACTCAATAGTTGTCTTTCACAACACACACACTGCTCTAAAAGCACAGAGACTGAGAAAGGACTCACTGTGGTTCGACTCCGAGACCCGTTTCACCCTCTCATCTGATGTTTCTGAAGAAATGAAGCTCATGTGATCGAGGAGCGATGTTGCTGTGCTTCATCTCCTGTCCAGACGGTGGCGCTGTTGCATCACTGTTCAACACAACACACGCTAAACTCTGATCGTCACATGTGAACTACCGCTTATTTTACAACCAACATTCTCTACGGCAGTTTTACTGATTCATAGCTAATATGTGATTGATCACAAGTTTGCTTTTAATTTAATGTGTTACTTGCTGTTTCCAAGTAAAAGTATTCACTTACATTATATGGTCGATTCATGAACTTGTAAACATCATGTCAGTTTAGAACGAATTTCAATATATTTCTGATGATATTTTTGACTGGTGACGACGACATTTAGGGCCTCAAATTTAGCAAAACAAGTGCAAACACACACTCTCACACACACACACACACACACACACACACACACACACACACACACACACACACACACACACACACACACACACACACACACACACACACACACACACACACACACACACACACACACACACACACACACACACACACACACACACACGTTTGTTTTTGTGACTTATGAGGACATTCCATAGGCGTAATGGTTTTTATACTGGACAAACTATATATTCTATCCCCCTACACTGCCCCTGTCCCTAAACCTACCCCTTACAGGAGACATGCTGGATTTTTACATTTAAAAAAAAAAAACATTGTTTTTTATGTTTTTTAAGCTGTTTGAAATATGAGGACGCATGCAATGTCCTCATATTTCACGTGTAAGTTGTAATACCAGTGTAATACCCATGTCATTATACACATTTGTGTCCTCATATATCACAAAAACAAGCACACACACACACACACACACACACACACACACACACACACACACACACACACACACACACACACACACACACACACACTCTCTCACACACACACACGTTGCGTCCCAATTCCCATTCTTGTGAACTATTGTAAGATATTTTGCAGTAGGCCTTTAAATAGTGTGATTGATTAGACTGAAATTTGTGAAAAATTCCAACAAGGATGAAGTGCACTTCAGATGATACACATCTAATTTACTGAAACAACGGAGTGTGGAATGTTGGACACTTCATGCAAATGTAACTGAAACAGTTTTAAGTTTACGTACTGGAAGAGGAGGATCTTCAGACTGATGCAGGACGACAAAACAACCTTTTTTTTACATGATGTAATATGTCTCATGTGTCCCTAGAATGTGTGTGTGAAGTTTCAGCTCAAAATACCCCACAGATCATTTATTATACATGTTGTAAATGCTCCTTTTAGAGTGCAAGGAAAAACATGCTGTTTCTTTAAATGCAAATGAGCTGTTGCTCCACCCAGAAGAGGGCGGAGCCTGTATAGCTCGTGCCTCAGAAACTCTAAAACATCTGTTTGATTTTAAAGGGATACTCCACTGGTTTTTCATATTAAACTATGTTATTCCCTTAACTAAGACGAGTTGATACATACCTCTCTCGTCTCAGTGCGTGCACTATATCTCTCTGTATTGCCGAAAAACTATGTTAGCACTTAGCTAGCACAGTGCATTAAATATGGGCCAAAAAGAGAAGCGACCAAACACTTCCTCGTTTTCCCTATTTAAACACAGTTACTCTAGTAGTGTAACTCGACCTAGGCTGGTGACACAAAATAAAACGTTGCGCTTTTCTAAGCGTTTAAAATTGATGTAAATAACAGGGGGCAATATAGTCATCAATTTTAAACGCTTAGAAAATCACAACGTTTTATTTTGTGTCACCAGCCTAGGTCGAGTTACACTACTCGAGTAACTGTGTTTAAATAGGGAAAACGAGGAAGTGTTTGGTCGCTTCTCTTTTTGGCCCATATTTAATTCACTGTGCTAGCTAAGTGCTAACATAGTTTTGCGGCAATACAGAGAGATATAGTGCACGCACTGAGACGAGAGAGGTATGTATCAACTCGTCTTAGTTAAGGGAATAACATAGTTTAATATGAAAAACCACTATCCCTTTAATGATCATTTCTATCGCGTGTGACATCGCAGTCCTTCATCATCATGACAGTTTATTATCTCAGGTCCGTAGCCAGCCTATTGAAAGGGGGGGTTCTTTTTTTCAAAAGTGGACCTTTTTGCAGTTTTTCCCCTCCTTTTGTATTTAATTATGAGGTTCAAATACTTCATTTTGGTGAACTTTTATGTACCAATTTGTGCTGGATTAGTTTATCTGCTGGTTAACGAGCACGCTTTTTGATGCACCTAAAATATTTTATTATTGTAATTACGCTACGTTTATATGGCTGTTATATTGTAGACTATTGTATAACTCCTCCCCCAATTGAGAAGGATATTACCCCTCTAGGGGGGTCCGGGGGCATGGTCCCCCGTGAGAAAATTTTGCATTTTGATATGCATTTTTTGCCATCTATCTATGCAATAGTTTATTGTGCCTTTTCTTTTAACAGTTTTAAATTTCAGTTACTGTGCGCGTGAAGAATGATAGTGCTCTCCTGTGTTGTGATCTAACAGACACACGGTAGAAAGGAACATGGTAGAACATGGCAATATAGTCATTTTATGCGAAACCATAGACCTTTATCTACAGATCAAGTATAATAATATTAACATTGAATCATTTTGGAGAGAGTTTAATCATTGTTAACTGTCGTACCCGAACGCGACGCGCTGTTTGATGCTGAGTGGAGAATGACTGACAGCCGCAGCGGAGGGAAAAGTTTACGTGAACTTGAATTTAATGACTTAAAAATTAATTTGATTGTTTTTGTCGATTGATATCATAAATCAGATTTATTACTTGTCCTAAACTACAACGAGTAAGATCATTCCCCTTAATGGAATCGATTCCAACCTTTGCATTTTGAACCTTTGGAATCTACTCTCAGATTCTTTTTGGAATGGATCCCCAGCCCTATCATTCAGAGGCGATGCTTCTTCACCGTTGCTTTGAAAAGCGAACTCTCTCTGAACTGCACGCGCGGCACACACACACTTCCAGCTACAATAATCATATTAATTTGAAACAGCAACCCAGAATATTTGTCACAAGCATTGATTAAAACAATGATGACAATAATCACATGAAAAAAAAAAAAAAAAAAAAACGACTTAAATTCTGGACCTTTGGCAGTGAGGAGGGGGGGTTCGTTCGAACCACCCGAACCCCCCCTGCCTACGGGCTTGTATCTGCATGTGTTTTAAAGCTTTATTAGTCTAAACTTCTGATATATGGTTATCTGAGCGCACACACCGGATTCACACGCTCTTTCACGTTATATTGCGCTTAAACTGTCAAATACACACAAAGTTCACATAAACACAGTCGGTTATGTCTGTGAAAGTAAACAGCAGGGAAAGAAATCGCATCTGTATCGCATACGCAATCTGTGTATTAAAGTGAAAGCAGCAGTAGCTACTGCTATATATATATACGCTGTTAATATGAATCAAACAACAAAAGAAAAATAGAAAATAACTCACTGCACTTTACTTAATAACTTTAGTAGCTTTAATAATACATTTCTTTCTGGAATAATGCTGTTAAACGCTCTGGCGAGGAGATAACTGGTACAGCTCACTGAGGGGCGGAGCCTATGCGTATAGGGCGGAGTCAGTCAGCAGTCGGGGGCGGGGCCTATGCGTATGTGACATCACTGCTAGAATCTGCAAACGGCTTATTCTGAGACTTGCTTATGATTTATGGAGATTTATAGAAGAATGGGGGGATTTTTACCATTAAAGGGTGTTTGTGTACACACTGCTGATATATGTATGTTCAAACACCATGTAAAAATGAATTTTCCATACTCTTTCCATGTTTTCACTGTAATACTGTAGGGGGCGCTATAGAGTGTTGCAGGTATGATGTTAATGTTCATTTGTTATAAACATAAATTTGTAAATCCTACACCATTTTTTCAGTGCTACTCATCTTCATTATTTAGCAAAACTCTCTTGTAACTTCTCTTCTCTTGTAAATTTCATCCTTGAAAATCAATCCAACATCTCTGTCTCCCTTGGCAACAGGTTATAATCCATGGTTACGAGAAGTGGTTGCTAGGTGCGTTGCCAAGATACAGACCCCTCTTCACATGGCAGCTCCGCGGTCAGTCGGTCCAGGAGGAGAGAGAGAGAGAGAGAGAGAGAGAGAGAGAGAGAGAGAGAGAGAGAGAGAGAGAGAGAGAGAGAGAGAGAGAGAGAGAAACACTGATGTTGATTTATGGGAAAATGAAACATGAACAAAACTGTGCCTGTGATTCACATCCCGTGAGTTAAAGACATTAGAAGCTTTAATGTCAGCGACACTAATACTCTTTTCTGAGGCTCAGATCTGGATCTGAAACTACATGACTTTAATAAAGCAGCCGAAGAGGGAACAACATCCCATAATCACACTGATGCATGCAGATGTTTTTATAGTGTCTTTTACACCCATTTCACAGAATCATTTTATGATATACATGACATTTATGATCAAATACAAACTCTCAAACATGCAGGAGGAAAACAAGGAGATCAAACTTTGTTTTTCTTGAACATCAACAGCGAGAAATACTGATTCTGCTCCTGTATATGCAAATGAAAAATACAACTGGACAAATATAGTTCGGCATATTTATTGGCCTGAACATAGAAGTTATTCAGCAAAGATGCATTAAAATGATCAAAAGTGACATTTATAAAGTTAGAAGATTCTATTTTAAATAAAAGCTGTTCTTTTGAACTTTCTATTCATCAAAGAATCCTGAAAAAAAATGTATGACAGTTTCCACAAAATTATGAAGCAGCACAGCTGTTTTCAACACTGATAATAATCCTAAATGTTTCTTGAGCATCAGATCATCATATTATAGTGATTTCTGAAGGATCATGTGACACTGAAGACTGGAGTAATGATGATAAATTCAGCTTTGATCACAGGAATAAATTACACTTTACTATATATTCACATAGAAAACAGCTGATTTACATTGAAATAATATTTCACAATATTACTGTATTTCTGATTAAATAAAATCTGAGCAGAAAAGACTCGTTTGAAAGCATCACAGATCCCAAAACTTTTGAATGCATGTATACTAGTATATTTTAACATCAAGAATTTAGGTTCAAATATGTCGCATATTCATGTCGATGAATATTTTTATACGAGTGAAAACATTCCAGCTAATAAAAATCATTATAAATCATTTTTAAATAGTCTTATCAGTCCATGTCGACTCCTAACAGTATCTTGTAGAACAGCAGCAACATTACAGTAACATCTAATGATGTCATTCAGAGGAATCATAACTTCATATTCTCTCACTCATGTTTTGATGTATTCATATTTTAGAGCAGAGGCTCAGATGAATGTGCAGATCTCAGAAAATAAAAACATCAATTATGTCTTTTTATACTCCGCCAAGAAATTTCGACGTGTTGTTTATCAGTGAAGGATCTGATCAGACTGAAATGTTTTGTTTATGTTTTTGTGTATTTGTGTGAGTTCACGCTCCGGCTCTAATGTAGACCGTCAGCGGATCAGGAGTCGGGACTGAAAACATGTTTCATTACAGCAGAACACTGTTCCTCATGAGTGTGAGGAGGAGCTGTAAACCAACGACAGAGTGAGTGTGTGTGAGTGAGTGAGTGAGTGAGTGAGTGAGTAAGGGAGAAAGTGAGTGAGTGAGTGAGTGAGTGAGTGAGTGAGTGAATGAGTGAGTGAGTGAGTGTGAGATCGAGTGTGACAGTGAGTGATCGAGTTTGAGTGAGTTAGTGAGTGAGTGTGATCGAGTGAATGTGAATGAGTGAGTGAGTGTGAGTGAGTGAGTGAGGAGTGAGTGAGTGAGCGAGTGAGAGTGAGTGTGATCGAATGTGAGTGAGTGAGAGTGAGTGAGTGAGAGAGTGTGATCGAATGTGAGTGAGTGTGTGTGAGTGAGTGTGAGTGAGCGAGTGAGAGTGAGTGTGAGTGATCGAGTGTGTGTGTGAGTGAGTGAGTGAGCGAGTGAGAGTGAGTGTGAGTGATCGAGTGTGTGTGAGTGAGTGAGTGAGCGAGTGAGAGTGAGTGTGAGGTGATCGAGTGTGTGTGAGTGAGTGTGAGTGATCGATGTGTGTGTGAGTGAGTGTGAGTGAGCGAGTGAGAGTGAGTGTGAGTGATCGAGTGTGTGTGAGTGAGTGCGAGTGATCGAGTGTTGTGTGAGTGAGTGTGAGTGAGCGAGTGAGAGTGAGTGTGAGTGATCGAGTGTGTGTGAGTGAGTGTGAGTGAGCGAGTGAGAGTGTGGTGTGAGTGATCGAGTGTGTGTGAGTGAGTGAGTGAGCGAGTGTGAGTGAGTGTGTGTGAGTGTGTGTGAGTGAGCGAGTGAGAGTGAGTGTGAGTGATCGAGTGTGTGTGAGTGTGTGTGAGTGAGTGTGAGTGAGTGTGTGTGAGTGAGCGAGTGAGAGTGAGTGTTAGTGATTGAGTGTGTGTGAGTGAGTGTGTGTGAGTGTGTGTGAGTGAGTGTGAGTGAGTGTGTTGTGAGTGAGCGAGTGAGAGTGAGTGTGAGTGATCGAGTGTGTGTGAGTGTGTGTGAGTGAGTGTGAGTGAGCGAGTGAGAGTGAGTGTGAGTGATCGATGTGTGTGTGAGTGAGTGTGAGTGATCGAGTGTGTGTGAGTGAGTGAGTGTGAGTGAGTGTGTGTGAGTGTGTGTGAGTGAGCGAGTGAGAGTGAGTGTGAGTGATCGAGTGTGTGTGAGTGTGTGTGAGTGAGTGTGAGTGAGCGAGTGAGAGTGAGAGTGAGTGTGAGTGATCGAGTGTGTGTGAGTGAGTGTGAGTGATCGAGTGTGTGTGAGTGTGTGTGAGTGAGTGAGTGAGCGAGTGAGAGTGAGTGTGAGTGATCGAGTGTGTGTGAGTGAGTGAGTGAGTGAGTGAGTGTGAGTGAGTGTGTGTGAGTGTGTGTGAGTGAGCGAGTGAGAGTGAGTGTGAGTGATCGAGTGTGTGTGAGTGTGTGTGAGTGTGAGTGAGCGAGTGAGAGTGAGTGTGAGTGATCGAGTGTGTGTGAGTGAGTGAGAGTGAGTGTGAGTGATCGAGTGTGTGTGAGTGAGTGAGTGAGCGAGTGAGAGTGAGTGTGAGTGATCGAGTGTGTGTGAGTGAGTGAGTGAGCGAGTGTGAGTGAGTGTGTGTGAGTGAGTGAGTGAGCGAGTGTGAGTGAGTGTGTGTGATCGAGTGTGTGTGAGTGAGTGTGTGTGATCGAGTGTGAGTGAGTGTGTGTGAGCGAGTGAGAGTGAGTGTGTGTGAGTGAGTGTGTGTGATCGAGTGTGAGTGAGTGTGTGTGAGCGAGTGAGAGTGAGTGTGTGTGAGCGAGTGAGAGTGAGTGTTAGTGATCGAGTGTGTGTGAGCGAGTGTGAGTGAGTGTGTGTGAGTGAGTGAGTGAGTGAGTGAGCGAGTGTGAGTGAGTGTGTGTGATCGAGTGTGTGTGTAGTG
>CM070824.1:45932487-45979987 GCA_036326025.1 Chrosomus eos | reverse complement strand
CAGACATTATTCTCTAATGTACAGTAAACATGACAGACTCTTAATGTCCCAGCGTGATGTCATGACAATTAAAACTTAATGACACTGATGATTCAGTCATCCTCAACAAAATCAAATAAATTCAAGCAAAGACTTTTGTAATATTAGAGCCTCAACAACACAAGAAATATTTTTTCTACAATACGCCTCATAAATAATTTTTTGTAGCTTTCCTCTTAAACAGTGAAATATATTAATTATTAATTGTCTTCACCCCCCCTTGTTCTAGTAGCAATGTAAAAAAAAAAAATCAGCAAAATTTAAAGGCAGCACACAGATACTTCTATCCAAAAATAAAAAATGTACGTGTTATGAATGATAAATAATAGTTTATGGTAGTCAAGTACAAATAATGATACGAAATCAAAAAGGAAATGTGAGGTATTAAGTACAAAATCATATACACGAATCACACACCTGCGTGTGTATTGAAACACTAACAGCTCGTTCCCTGCACTCTTAAACTCCTAGTGGACAAAACTCTCTGCTATTCATTTGCACATCCATAATCCTAGAATATGCTCATGTAACGTAACTCCTGGAAGGGTAGAAAAGCTTAAAAACTAACTCATCTAGATACGCTCATATCGAACCTGCAATAAATACAGAAAAATCAGTCAAAATGACCAGGGAGCAAAGTCGAAAGGTACCCAAGACCCGATGCCCCGCCCTGCAGAAACAGCCCCGCCCCTTCACCATAACCCCGCCCTGATGAAACAGCCCCGCCCCTTTACCCACCACATTAAATAGCCCCGCCCCTTCACCATAACCCCACCCTGATAAAACAGCCCCGCTCCCTCACCATAACCCTGCCCCTTCACTATAACCCTGCCTCGATAAAACAATCAAACCCCCTTACTATAACCCCGCCCTGATTAAACAGCCCCACCCCTTCACTATAACCCCGCCCTGATTAAACAGCCACCACCACCCCTTCACTAATAACCCCGCCCTGATTGAACAGCCCCCCCCTTCACTATAACCCCGCCCTGATTAAACAGCCCCGCCCCCACCCAGTGCTACGAACTATTCAGATTATATCAACAACACGCTGGACGAAGCTAAGCTAACAGAGTCTCTATAGGGTTTGCTAGCTATACTGGTGTCAAAACATGACAGAATAAAAAACAATTGGCATTTTTTTGCTTTGCTTTGAATTGTAGCGTTGCTATCAGACATGATTGCACACATTCTCTCTGATGCATTGAGCGCTGAGATCCGATGAAGAGACGGTGAGTTTCAGACGAGTGCAGTTTCAACATGTCAGGAGCCCGAGAGGATCCACAAACCATGACATCATCGAGACTGATGCCCTGAGTTTATAAAGATCTGTGGTCTTTCAGGCTTTGCGTCTGAATGTACGTCTAAAATCTCGTTTCCGCTTGATATGAAGCAAATCTCACTCATTTCACACAAAAAACCAAACAAATGTAAAACCATTAAATGAGGAGCATTCATTTTTCACAGTCTAAAAAGGTTCCTTTAATTATTTCTTGACTTTTAGTCGATTAGATTTGACTTCCTTCAGCTATTTTCGGGAACGGTGGAGCCCTGTGGGCATCCGCTGGAAATGGGCTCTCCGGCCCCTTAATGAACCCCAAACGGCCCCTAACGAACACCAGCTCGAATGCAAATGCACAGATCAGACGTGCGCATGACAGAAATACGATTGAACAGAGGCTACACACACACACACACACACACACACACACACACACACACACACACACACACACACACACACACACACACACACACACACACAACACACACACACACACACACACACACACACACACACACACACACACACACACACACACACACACACACACCTCATAGATTGTGTTCTTCACTCTTAACTGCGTTGGCACTGAGACAGAGAACAGAAATCCTGATTCTGAGGGCGTTTACACACTTTCACAAACCCTTCACCTTCCATTGAACTAAATCTCCATCTCTAACTGAAACTCCTCAGTGAACTGAAACGAGAGGAACAGTGTGTGAAGTTTAACACGGGTAAATTTAGCCTGTTCTTCAGCTCTACAGATATATGGCACTTTAACCTTCTGACCTCACTAAATCAGCATCTTTATTCTAGGAGACACGAGCAGTGTGAAACTAGACCGTACGATGGATGACATGTAATGCGAATCTGCAGAATACTGTGAATCTAGAATACTGTGAATCTGCAGAATACTGTGAATCTGCAGAATACTGTGAATCTGCAGAAAATGTGAATCTGCAGAATACTGTGAATCTGCAGAATACTGTGAATCTACAGAATACTGTGAATCTACAGAATACTGTGAATCTGTAGAATACTGTGAATCTGCAGAATACTGTGAATCTACAGAATGCTGTGAATCTACAGAATACTGTGAATCATAGTAGAATACTGTGAATCTACAGAATACTGTGAATCTACAGAATACTGTGAATCTGTAGAATAACTGTGAATCTGCAGAATACTGTGAATCTACAGAATGCTGTGAATCTACAGAATACTGTGAATCTGTAGAATACTGTGAATCTGCAGAATACTGTGAATCTACAGAATGCTGTGAATCTACAGAATAATGTGAATCTGTAGAATACTGTGAATCTACAGAATACTGTGAATCTGCAGAAAATGTGAATCTGCAGAATACTGTCAATCTGCAGAATACTGTGAATCTGTAGAATACTGTGAATCTACAGAATACTGTGAATCTGCAGAATACTGTGAATCTGCAGAATACTGTGAATCTACAGAATACTGTGAATCTGCAGAATACTGTGAATCTGCAGAATACTGTGAATCTGAGAATACTGTGAATCTGCAGAATACTGTGAATCTGCAGAATACTGTGAATCAGAATACTGTGAATCTACAGAATACTGTGAATCTGCAGAAATGTGAATCTCAGAATACTGTGAATCTACAGAATACTGTGAATCTGCAGAATACTGTGAATCTGCAGAATACTGTGAATCTCAGAATACTGTGAATCTGCAGAATACTGTGAATCTGCAGAATACTGTGAATCGCAGAATACTGTGAATCTGCAGAATACTGTGAATCTACAAATACTGTGAATCTGCAGAATACTGTGAATCTAGCAGAATACTGTGAATCTACAGAATACTGTGAATCTGCAGAATAATGTGAATCTGCAGAATACTGTGAATCTGCAGAATACTGTGAATCTACAGAATACTGTGAATCTGCAGAATACTGTGAATCTGCAGAATACTGTGATTCGAATCTTACAGAATACTGTGAATCTCAGAATACTGTGAATCTCAGAATACTGTGAATCTGCAGAATACTGTGAATCTGCAGAATACTGTGAATCTGCAGAATACTGTGAATCTCAGAATACTGTGAATCTGCAGAATACTGTGAATCTCAGAATACTGTGAATCTCAGAATAATGTGAATCTGCAGAATATGTGAATCTGCAGAATACTGTGAATCTACAGAATACTGTGAATCTGCAGAATACTGTGAATCTACAGAATACTGTGAATCTACAGAATACTGTGAATCTGCAGAATACTTGTGAATCTGACAGAATACTGTGAATCTGCAGAATACTGTGAATCTGCAGAATACTGTGAATCTGCAGAATACTGTGAATCTGCAGAATACTGTGAATCTGCAGAATACTGTGAATCTGCAGAATACTGTGAATCTGCAGAATAATGTGAATCTGCAGAATACTGTGAATCTGCAGAATACTGTGAATCTGCAGAATACTGTGAATCTACAGAATACTGTGAATCTACAGAATACTGTGAATCTGCAGAATACTGTGAATCTGCAGAATACTGTGAATCTGCAGAATACTGTGAATCTGCGAATACTGTGAATCTACAGAATACTGTGAATCTGCAGAATACTGTGAATCTACAGAATACTGTGAATCTGCAGAATACTGTGAATCTGCAGAATACTGTGAATCTGCAGAATAATGTGAATCTGCAGAAATACTGTGAATCTGCAGAATACTGTGAATCTACAGAATAGAATACTGTGAATCTACAGAATACTGTGAATCTGCAGAATACTGTGAATCTGCAGAATACTGTGAATCTGCAGAATACTGTGAATCTACAGAATACTGTGAATCAGTAGAATACTGTGAATCTACAGAATACTGTGAATCTACAGAATACTGTGAATCTGCAGAATACTGTGAATCTGCAGAATACTGTGAATCTGCAGAATACTGTGAATCAGTAGAATACTGTGAATCTACAGAATACTGTGAATCTACAGAATACTGTGAATCTGCAGAATACTGTGAATCAGTAGAATACTGTGAATCTACAGAATACTGTGAATCTGCAGAATACTGTGAATCTGCAGAATACGGTGAATCTGCAGAATACTGTGAATCAGTAGAATACTGTGAATCTGCAGAATACTGTGAATCTACAGAATACTGTGAATCTGCAGAATACTGTGAATCTGCAGAATACTGTGAATCTGCAGAATACTGTGAATCTACAGAATACTGTGAATCTGCAGAATACTGTGAATCTGCAGAATACTGTGAATCTGCAGAATACTGTGAATCTGCAGAATACTGTGAATCTACAGAATACTGTGAATCTGCAGAATACTGTGAATCTACAGAATACTGTGAATCTGCAGAATAATGTGAATCTGCAGAATACTGTGAATCTACAGAATACTGTGAATCTGCAGAATACTGTGAATCTACAGAATACTGTGAATCTACAGAATACTGTGAATCTGCAGAATACTGTGAATCTACAGAATACTGTGAATCTGCAGAATACTGTGAATCTGCAGAATACTGTGAATCTGCAGAATACTGTGAATCTGCAGAATACTGTGAATCTGCAGAATACTGTGAATCTGCAGAATACTGTGAATCTACAGAATACTGTGAATCAGTAGAATACTGTGAATCTACAGAATACTGTGAATCTGCAGAATACTGTGAATCTGCAGAATACTGTGAATCTACAGAATACTGTGAATCTACAGAATACTGTGAATCTACAGAATACTGTGAATCTGCAGAATACTGTGAATCTACAGAATACTGTGAATCTGCAGAATACTGTGAATCTACAGAATACTGTGAATCAGTAGAATACTGTGAATCTACAGAATACTGTGAATCTGTAGAATACTGTGAATCTACAGAATACTGTGAATCTGCAGAATACTGTGAATCAGTAGAATACTGTGAATCTGCAGAATACTGTGAATCTGCAGAATACTGTGAATCTGCAGAATACTGTGAATCTGCAGAATACTGTGAATCTACAGAATACTGTGAATCTGCAGAATAATGTGAATCTGCAGAATACTGTGAATCTGCAGAATACTGTGAATCTGCAGAATACTGTGAATCTGCAGAATACTGTGCTTAAAAACACGATATCAATGCTTGAGTAATCTGTGCTTTGCTGATCACAGGGTCGTTGAACACAAGCAGGTTTTAGCAAAATAAAAAAGGTGCATTTAATGTTTTCTTACTCTGTAGTTTTTGTTTTCCAGTACAAGTATCTAACAGTCTTAAATCTAGATCTATTACCTGAAAATATATTAAGTATCGGTTTAAAACAAGAACAAATATCTGATAATGGGGGCAGAAAAATTACTTTAATTCAAAGGGAAAACAAGCTTGCCTTACACAATACAATTTTTTCTTGTTTTAATCAGAAATGTACATAGCCCTGCACATGACACGCAGACAATATATATATATATATATCATGGCCACAAATTATGAATTTGTTCCCTCGATTTGTGTGAGGAAACAAATTATTATATCGTGCGCATGATTTGGTAAAACAAGGGAATTAATTATTATATTGTGCGCATGATTTAGTAAAACGAGGGAATTAATTATTATATTGTGCACATGATTTGGTAAAACGAGGGAATAAATTATTATATTGTGCACAAGATTTAGTAAAACGAGGGATTTATTATATTGTGCATATGATTTAGTACATTTTTTAAATAATTTGTCATAAAACAAGTCATTTTATATCTTTATATCATAGCATATCTTCAGTCATTTTGCTTCTCCAGTAAATGTATATTGATATAAGAATGTATAGATATTTGTCCTGGAAAACAAGACTTTTGCAGTGTGTATGCAAACGTGAAATGAACATTTGGCACTTCTTAAACCTCCTCTTACAAACTAATCTAGAGCTTTCGCTTCAGTTTCACGAAGGACTGGTCATGATAAATCCAGAACCAGTTTCTGAGATGAGAATATGCAGCGTATATATATTCATAAAATAATGATAATACAGATCATCCTTCGCATGAAACACATTGGCAGGTTTTTAACTATAACTAGTGCAAATTGTTATGATTAAGAAATGTTTTCCAGCAAGTGGCTTTATCAGCACAGAATAGAGTAAATAAAACTGGTTACAAAGACGAGACAAAAAAACACTCAGAATTATGAATAATGCAGCAAAGTGATTGAAGGGAGACTAAAGTTTGATGAGTTGCACACATGGGCAGGCCGTTACCTCATCAATATCTGTTCATCGCTCACAGAAAGACTGATATCAGCGCTCGAGGGCAGGCAGCGTGGCAGAATTGCATGGTTTTGGTCCTTTGGGATCCTGGAGGGAGCGTCTTTTTTAAAGGATAAAAGCAACGTCTCTTATGCTGGCATGAAGGTCAAGAGGTCAGGTTGGGTCATTGACACCCGGATTTCTCTCCTCAAATCTTAGTCGTACGCAGTCGATGACTAGATAAAGACCTGCCCAGTGAGAAATGTTAAATATGAACTCTCAGAAAGATGGAAGAATGGGGATAATGTTGATTTCTTAATATCTACACATGGAAGAGGAATAAAGATGAATCTCTGGTGGCCAAATCTTGAGGTGAATAACTTGTTTTTAAGGCCTGATCATCATAAACAGGAACTGCACAAACACATTACACTTAATTCAAAGGAAAAAGAATATTCATTTTTTAAGTGCCCCTATTATGTTATTTTAAAAGCTCCTAATGTTGTTTTAGCGTCTCGTAGAACAGTTTTACACGCATCCAAGGTCAAAAAACACAATTTTTCTCATAATATACTGTACTTGCAGAGTCAGCTCTTTTCTCTCAGTAGCCAAGTTTCCATCCACTCGTCAATGGAATTATCTGAAGTTCGGTAAATAAACTCATGTGAATAAAGCTGGTGAAAGTGTGTTTCCATCCAACGGCTTTAAAGCGAATAAAAACCTGTGTGTAATGACGTCACATGCTGTTTTGCGATCAAATTGGTATATCGAATTGATTTGAGACATTTTAAGGTGTTTCCATTCATTTTCGCACAACATTCAAGCAAACATTTGCGAACAAAGTTTTGCTAGACGAAATGGATCGCGCCATAATAACGTTTCCATCAGCGTTTATTGCATAAGCCGTATATCCATCAAGATAAAATCCCATGAGACCGAACGCATTTCATTTGAGTCGATATTCATGAAATTCAATCGAGTTTTACTGTTTCCATAAGGCATTTTTCATTCCATATCACTTAATGCGAATAAAAACATGTGGATAGAAACATAGCTAGTATCTGAAACGCTTTGATGAAAGATTCAGTCTCTCTAAGCTCCGCCTCTCTGAGAGCTGCTCTGCTGTGATTGGTCAGAAAGCAAACACTCATTATCATATCTGAATCTCAGCTCTTGATCACAGTGATATGAACAGTAATGATGGGTGGGTTTTACCGGATCAATCTCAGAAAACAGCGTCTTCTCGACACGAACAACACGAACCAAACTCTCCCAGTCTCAGATACACTAGTGTTTGAGGGCGGAGCTAAGAGACGCTGCTCAGCCAATCAACACCACAGGCTGGAGTTATGGTAATTAGTTACATAGGTAAATCATTTCAGCTGTTCAGAATTTACAAATTTGCATCTAAACTCATATATAACTATATTCAAAAAAGCATAATAGGGGCACTTTAAGCATAAACCCTTCCAGTAAACAAGACTTAATATCTTAAGCCATTTTGCTATATCTTGATTTAAGAATGTTTCGATATTTGTACAAACAAATGAATGAGAGGATTACAGCACAGATGAGCATCTTTAACCGCTAATGCTGATGGATGTGCAGCGAGATCATGTGCGTTTAGTGCTTTGAGAAGTTTTACACCAATAAACATCTCATTAAGTGAAGGGGTATCAAAAACATCACCGTTTTCTCCGCGTCGCTTCATTTGGCAGTTTCAGTAGCTATCGACCTTCCTCGTCCTCCGTTCAGTGTCATTAAAGTCCAAACATCTGAATCCTTCGTTCTCTCCGAGGATAAAGAGCACGGAGAGGAAAACACGCCACATCCGAGCATCTAGACTGTGGATTGTCGCTTGAACACAAAGGCTTCTGGGATACCAGACCCTGTCGGACAGACTTCCACACGTTTCCTCGTTCGTTCCAATAGTGGAATGGAGAAAGAGCACAACATGATGACGGATATTACCCAGCAGGCCGAGGAAAGAGTTTGTTTTCATCTGTACATTTTCCTTCCCTTCTTCTTTACAAGTTCAAGTATTATCTTCTCTAATAAAAATAAATAGAAAACATGAAAAATGAGCAACTCTAACTCCTATATTCTACTTTTCTAATCTACGTCTCGGTGCAAGAAACAGCTACCAGAGCAAAACCAGGGTCACATGACCGTCTTTTTACACCGGCCGCTCGACACACACCTACAGATTTACTTTCTTCTACTGTTAACATTAGTAATCATTATACTCGCAGCTACAAGGTAAGAGTTTTTTTTTAAATATATATATATATATTTATATACTTTTAAAAAGCATGTAGTCCTTTGGTCCCTATTTTCTAAGGAATGATGCATGTAGATATTCCTGGATTCTCTTCCAGAGCGCAGATCACGCAATACCAGTGTAGGCACGAAAACCAAAATGGCAGCAGGCTGGTGTGTGTGTGTGGTGTGTGTGTGTGTGTGTGTGTGTGTAATCAATGCATTTACATGAGGATTTCAAAATAGTTTTGTACGTGTGCATGTAAAGGCGAGAATAGGTGTGCATTTGAATATATGTTGGTTTGTTTGTTTATGCATGCTTTGAGCATAACGTGTTCATAAAGGTTTTTTTTCTTAATATTGTCAAAAAAAAAAAAACAGCAGCAAAAAAGTTGGTCTTTGCAAAATGCAAAAAAGCATCCTGCAAATGCTGAAGCAAAAAAAAAAAAAAAAGAATAAAGTTGGCAGAAAAAATCCTGTTTTTTCCAGCTCTCAGGGATTTCCCCACACGATCCGGGAGCGCTCGCCTCCTGTGATATGTAGCGGAGCAAAAGTCTTTTGACTTGTGGAAATAAGGTGTTGTAGTCCTTCATCCTGGCAGAGAGAAAGAGAGAGAAAATGCAGAATTAAAGAGGAATCCTTCATCATTTACACCACAGACACTGTCCTTGGAAAACCAGAAACTCATCAACTCATGTCACCCCAAAATCAAGAAATTATAACGTGTGAAGATAATAAAGCTTTTTTTTTTTTGCATAATGACAATTTTAATTTTTTCATGACAATTAAACATATTTCTCCCACACAATTTCATTATGTGTGCAGATATTTCACTTTTGAGCTTGCTTCAAATTCTCTGTATTTTTAATGCATTTCTGTAAAAATGTTATTCAAGAAAATCAGCAATCAGTGCAATACTACATATAAAAACTTTACATACTTTCTAAAAGGCATAATTACCATGCAATACAATTTTGAAATATTTTACCTTTTTTGTATCACATTATAGGAATAAATGCTCTTAATCAATGTCATGAAAATAAATAATGAAGAATAATGCAGGAAATCAGTATTTAAACATTATATATATATATATATATATATATATAATATATATATATACGTACAATATTGACAAAGCTGGAAAGTAAATAGAAAATGTTATTATTATTATAATTATTATTATTAGTACATGACTTAAACTTAAGTTACATAATATAATAAATTAGAGCATTTGTGAACAGCTGGACACTACTGTGTTTAATATATACCGTATATTTGATTTTGGAGTGAGATATATGTTATATATATATATATATATGTTCTAGACATCTAAACCAAAATCGTATATTTTCACGTGTTTACGGATATAAAGAAGCTCTGGATGAAAGTTTTTGTAAATGTGTTTTCTAGGACAGCAACTCATATATAAATCACTTAAAATACTTCTGTGTGAATAAACAAGACGATGAATATCCCTGTCTTACTGTTTGATTTCAACATCAAAACCTACACAGATATGGACATATGCACAAAATAACCAGCAACTACAAGACAGAAGCAATAAAAGCAACGTCATCATTTTCTGACAGCACACAGCCAATAAAACATATCTAATGATTAATATACAACTATGAGATCATTAAGTGTTGCTAAATCTGCCAACAAACATGATAAAATCCTAATTCAAATTTATAGCAGAGGAAAATAAACTCTTGTGAATATACTCATTATTGTCATTTGTTCTATAAACTGCTATAATAGATGTCAATGTGTTTAAGCTGATCATGATCGGATTAAAGCTTCCAGAATTTACATCATCCACAGAAACACTGAAATACACAGTCCAGACAGCAGCAATAACACCTGAAGACTCATGCACTACTTATGGATTTTTCTTGAGAAACGTAAAAATGTTGACTTGATGAATTAGTAAAATCACTAATGATCAGGGTTGAATCTAAGCAACAGTAATTCAGATCACCTGATGAAAACACCATACAGCACAAGAGAAACGTCTCGATTCATTAACACTGAAAGAGTCTTTCTCCTTTAGAGGCTATCGTAGAGCCCGAGGAAATCCAGAAGATTTTTTTCCAAATTCAGTTTTTAAAAAAACATTTGGACTCCGTTTTTCTTTTCTTTTTCCGTAAATATTTTGTTTTTTGGACTTACATTTTAGAAATGTCTAATTAATAAAAATCATGGAACTTTTTTTCAAAATTGATCAAAAAAGGTTGAAATACGAAAATACGAATATGAAATACATTAGATTTTTTCCCAAATTGAGTTTTATATTTTTCCAAATACTGTTTTTTTCTATTTAAATGTTTTTGGATTCCTTTTTCTTTTCTTTTTTTCGTAAAACAATTTTTTGGACTTAATTTTAGAAATCAAAAAGCAGTCTACTTAATAAAAATCATGCAATTTTTAAAAAAGGTAATAATTTTTTAGGGCCCTATGAAATACGTTTAAAACATATATATATATTTCGTTTTATTTTTTACCAAATTCCATAAGTTTCCTGGATTCCATTTGATTTTTTTAATTAAATTGTAATAATCAGAAAGCATGTCTAATTAATTGAATTCAAAAAAAAAAAAAAAATGTATACATTTATTAAAAAAATTAATAATTTCTATGAACCGTTAACCCCCAAACGTTTTGCTGCTTCATTATTTTTGTGCAAACCGTGATTAAGTTTTTCAGGATTCTTTGAAAGTTCAAGAGAAAAGCATTTAATTTAAAAAGAAATATTAAGCATTATTGTAAATGTCTTTACTGTCACTTTTGATCAATTTAATGCGTCCTTTCTGAAGAAAAGTATCAACTTCTTTAAAAAAAAAAAGAAAAATCGTATTAACCCCAAACTTTTGAACGATAATGTACATGTATTACATTGAGATGTAGCTAAATTCTACTGACCAACAGTAATATTTCTGTCACAATTTCTTAAAGTTAAACCGAACTTTTATTTTGACGGTTTGCTGGATTCTGCGATTGCGCAATGGAGATCACAAGGGCTCTACAACTGAAGGAAGAGGAGGGTTTTTAAATATAGAGCAAGCCTTCGAAACCTCAAAAACACAAAAATACACACCAGAACAAACAGAGCTTGAGTAACGAAAGAGAGAGAGAGAGAAATATAAACCACAGAGAGCAAAAATATCCACCACATTCAACGAGGAAGAGCACAACAACTCACGGTACAACAGCAACAAAGGGCAAAGGTCACAACCCATCGAAATCAACCAATCAGCACTTGAGTTACGAAGACCAGCTATCAGAAGAGACCAGATACACTCCAGAAGTATAGAGAGAGAGATAGAGTTAATGCCACGTCATGCCACGGTCACATGACGTCATCCACACGCACGTGACATCACTGGGAGGACTTACAGTGATTGGACAAGCTTCCTCTGA
The DNA here is from genome assembly GCA_036326025.1 of Chrosomus eos. NCBI lineage: Eukaryota > Metazoa > Chordata > Actinopteri > Cypriniformes > Leuciscidae > Chrosomus > Chrosomus eos. Next base: position 45,967,762 of record CM070824.1, on the reverse strand, counting down.
TGAAGACATTAGAGAGCGGCCCGTCCTGAGCTACTGAACCTGAGCCCTGCCGGGTTCGAGAACAGAAACACAACAATCCAAGGCATTCGTCTCGTCAGGGTCAGATTAGCATGACTTTAGCGGATAAATCATGACACATGTTTACAAGACAACATGTGAGACAAACACACAACGGGAATGAGGAACAGGTGAACGAGTTCTTCAGCGTAACTCAGCGGACACATTCACACGCATGTCGTGTTCCTTTAAAGTGTGGTTTATTGAAGAGTGCGCATGTGTGAACGAGCTCAAGTGCGCAAGAACGAGTCTATAGCCATGTTTCCATCCACTTGTCAATGGAATTATTGAAGTTCGGTAAAAAACCTCATGTGAATAAAGCTGGTGAAAGTGTGTTTCCATCCAACGGCTTTAAAGCGAATAAAAACCTGTGTGTAATGACGTCACATGCTGTTTTGCGATCAAATTGGTATATCGAATTGATTTGAGACATTTTAAGGTGTGTTTCCATTCATTTTCGCACAACATTCAAGCAAACATTTGCGAACAAAGTTTTGCTAGACGAAATGGATCGCGCCATAATAACGTTTCCATCAGCGTTTATCGCATAAGCCGTATATCCATCAAGATAAAATCTCATGAGACCGAACGCATTTCATTTGAGTCGGTATTCATGAAATTCAATCGAATTTTACTGTTTCCATAAGGCATTTTTCATTCGATATCACTTAATGCGGATAAAAACGTGTGGATGGAAACATAGCGTATGATTGAATCTGGAAATAGAGCAAAATAACTGAGAAAAATGAGAAAAAGTCCTCAGATGTCTGTAATTTAAAGCAAATTATCTAGCATTAATTCGATCCCAAACAGATTCATTAACAGCAGTTATTACTCCATGACCTGCGTGACATCATTAACTAACGTGGTTGAAAAACAAATATCGACATTACTGTTTCAGGAAAGTCGTGACTATAGTTGATTTCTTCAATGATGCATGGTACACTTTAAAAACGGCTGGGTTGTTTTAACCCAACTGTGGGTCAAATATGGACAAACCCATTTTTTGGGGGTTAGATTTTTACATTACATTGTTAACCCAACGTTTGGGTTTGTCCATATTTGACCCAAAGTTTGGGTTAAAACAACCCAGCATTTTTTACGGCGTTACGGAGTTACGGCGGTGTACGGGAAACACACTCCTGATGTTGAGTCTCAGATCTGAAACTGAACTGACCTGTGATGATCATGCGAGGCTCAATACGGGCGGTTGGCGTCTTTCGGCCTCTTCAGCTGCACTTTGAGTCTCTTCATGCCGATCTGAAACCCGTTCATGGCCTGAATGGCCGCCTGAGCGCTGGACGGGTTATCAAAGCTGACGAAACCTGAGACACAAACACACAATCAGCAATAAACACACAAAACCGGCCACTTGAGGATCCTGTTGGAATAATGAAGAATAATTAATCTGAAACTTTTTTTAATCCTCACTAATCTCTTTTGAATTAAACATTTCTTGCGCTCTGTATGAGTGCATACATAAGGAGATTGTGTCTTTTAAATGGGTGTCTTCCATATTTATATGTTACACACTGTTATTATGATCTACTTTACTTGATGTATATTTGTGTTAATCTCCTGTTGATGTGCAGCATCTTCTCACAAGATATGTCTAGTTTTGTGATGCAGTGTTTGTGCTATTAGGTCTTATGGATTAAAAATAATGAATTAATTAAAGGTACAATATGTAGGATTTTTGCAGTAAAATATCCAAAAAACACTTGGCCAATGTTATATATTTTGTTTAGTTGATTACTTACAATATCCCAAATGAGACTGTCATTTGACTGTGAGAAAATTGTGATTTTAACCAAGGAAACGGGGCGTGTGAGCAGCGGTGAGGAGTCGCCAGTCAATGACGTCATATCCGCATTAGCCTCGGTTTCCACCATTGTTTCTGCTCGTACTGCCATAGTAACCATGGCGACAGACGTTGACAACCAACCGGATTATGGCTAGCAGGACGCTCACGCTGTTGTTGTTTTGTTCAAACATTATGGACCATGGCAAGCAGACTTTGAGACAAAAAGAGACTAAAATGAAGATCAACATGTTTCGAGATGCGAGAGCTCCACGTCCGCGACTAACTTCCACTCGACAGAGACGCGAGTGTTCATGTGCTTTATTAGACAGGAGAGCAAATGTACATACAACTAATCAACGTTATTTAGTTTCATTCCTCTAATAAACTGACCTGTGTGAGTATTAATTCAGCACTTGTGTGTAGTTGGGTAGAATGAAATGTCCTTATTCCTTTATATTCGCGGTAGGGGTGTGCTAAAAAATCGATACAGCAATATATCGCGATTTTAATATTCGTGATATACAACATCGATTTCCAGCTCAAAAAATCGATGTAAAAAAAAAATAAAAATTAAATCACGTTTCAAACGGGGTGTGACCTGGTGAACTACAACCTCCGTTCCTGTAGATGTTGCACGCAGACACCGGTCTCACTCGTGCGCAGACACCGGTCATCAGTGCTGTCACTGTGTGTGTGTGTGTGTGTGTGTGTGTGTGTGTGTGCTAATGGCTTTTAGCCGATAGATCTCTCTCACGCGCAGACACCGGTCTTTCTCGTGCGCAGACACCGGTCATCAGTGCTATGTGTGTGTATGCGCGCGCGTGCGTGTGTGTGCGTGTGCTAGGGGTGTACATGTATTCGTATTGAACCGTTTCGGTTCAAGGCTTCCGGTACGCATACAAACCGAACGATTCCTTGGACCATTTTTCCTGCCGACAAAATCCGCGCTGGCGTGAGCGCAACCACCAAAACGTTGCGCAACATCACATGGCAAACGTAATGAAAGCGGGACGAAACTGCGCTACTCATTATATGCTTCACGTTTATCAGTTCGGGACCAGCAACATAGATCTGTGCAACGCGAACTCTAGGAGCGCGAGCCGATCTCGATCAAGCGACACTGTTACTACAGAGCGCTAAGAGAACCAGTAAAGAACGCATTTGAATTCGCCACTGAAGTAATAACATCACTGCGAGATCTAGAGAAGCATTCACATTTCTCCGTTATTAACCGTAGATCTCTATTAGATCAAACAGCGCTGACGTGGAAACCAGGAGAAACATTGTGCCGTGAATTGAACTAGGCTAGTCCACAGATCAGCAACATTCACCATAGTAACACTAAGTGTAACCAGTTTGGCTGGAATAGTGAAATGCTTTCAAGTACTTCACACATCTTTTGCAAGCACTTCAAAACTCAAATATTATATAAATAAATATATATTTAAATGTCATTTTTAATGTGATGACCAAAACATTATTTATTCATCCTTCAAAAATTAGCCCCATTTAATCCTGAGTTTCAAGATGTAGGAAAACTCACACTGATATAAAAAATATATTTTCTTTTAATAAATAGGAAATTTCTCTGGCATTTCTTTCTTTTTGCTGTATCGAAAACATACCGAACGGTGACTTTAAAACCGAGGTACGTACTGAACCGTGATTACCGAACCGCTTTCAGAGCCGACGAGTGGAATCACTTTGGTTTTAAAAGTAAGTCAGGCAGTAATGATGTACTTGACGCATTTTAATTTATGTAATTTGTGGCATCTACATTTTTAGTTTTTAGTGATCTGCACTTCATACATTTCAGTGTGTTCACTGTTCAGTGACTGTACAACGCATATACCTTTGCGAATATATTAGAATATAAGTTTTTTGCTTTTGAATATAAGCTGTCACATACCTGAATACCCCAGGTGGAACATAGCAAGTTGTATATTCATTTACATTTTAGATTTTTTTTTTTAAATTATTGCAATATATCGCAATATGTATCGTATTGTATCGTATCGTGATATATCGTATCGTGACCCATGTATCGTGATACGTATCGTATCGTGAGGCCCTTGCCAATACCCAGCCCTAATTCGCGGGACTGGCGTTGCGTGTGGCGCTGGTGTACGTCTAGCAATCGCTCCTGCTTCACCACAGTCATGTTAAAAACATCAGTGTATTCACTCATCCATAAAAGATCCATCAGCTTGACGACAAGATCCATAATTACGCTTAATGCAGAATATACATCATCAATATACGCCTTTGTTATTGTAAGAGGTCAGCGACCCCTGGTGGAGAAAAATCCTACATATTGTACCTTTAATGACAAAATAAATGAATGAATGAAAATAATTATATAATTAAAAACAACAACAAAGCAATAAAATGAAATAAAGATGAAATAAAAACAAAATAATGGAAAACTGAAATAAAATAATAATAAAAAAATAGAAAAATAAATAAATAAAATAAAACAAAACGAGGGGAAAAATAAAACAAAACGAGGGGAAAATGTGGCTCCTTTTGTCACACAGAAACTTTAGCACTGCTAAAAGTGACGTTCTTCCTCAGCATTTCTTTATTATTAACTTGCATTAACTTGCAAAAATACAAAATTACATAATAGAATGTTTTTTTTTTTGAGGATCAACTGCTTGGCAAGCAACAATCCTCACTCACTTACATCTATGGTGCCGGTGAGATTAATGCTCTTACTAATATAATGAAAAAATTAAATAAAGTAATAAAATGGCATAATATATTTTATTATGCCATTTTATGACTTTTTTTTATAATTTTTCATGGAAAAAACAATCATGGAAAATAAAGCAAAATAAAAAGTGTCATGGGTGTTTCAGACTTATAAGAGTTTCTGCACTGTTGGTCTGTGTTGAAAAAGTGTTTCTGAGTTGAGCTTTGGGCTTTGAGTTTCTGCTTGGCAATCTCTCACTTCCATCAATGATGTTAATGTTCTGACTGTGATTTCAACCATGTGTCATTACATCACAGTCGAGCATCTATAATTATGTGCCACAGTCAGTCTATACTCCCGTTCGGTGCTTGACGAGTTACACGGAGAAGTTTAACACTTACAGGCTTGTTTAAATCACTAACTCACAGTGTGTGTGACAGTCATAGAGACGCTCGAATGAACAAACACAGCTCTAATGACACAAACCAGAGGCTGAGTGTGTGAGAGCACTCGTGTACACGGACACAAAGGATTCTGTGCTGAAGTAAATACTACAGAGAAACATTTACATGAAAAAGTTAGTTCAGGCAAGAATAAAAAAAATCTATATTAGTGCTCAATTCAATCGTGTATAAATGAAAGCGTAAATATCAACGTTATAAAATCAAGTAAAATTACTCAACTTTTCTGATACTGGTGTTCCCATCATGCACTGGGTTTTGAATAATTAATGAGGTTGATTTTTTCACAGTTTTCCAGCTGTTTTTTTATCATTGCTTTTGTTGTTAGGATTAGTAACTTGCCATTTTGTGACATTTGGTAAATGATAAAAGTCGCAATAGTCAAACTGAAATGTGAAAGTTTGAACTTAATATATTAAAATAAAATAAAAATAATAAAAGGATGGAGGTCCTTTTGGGAAAACCTGATATTATTGCATGACTAGACATATAAATGGTTACATATAATAATTACATATTACAAATAAAATGTAATTAAATAAAAGGAGGGGAAAATGTGGGTCCTTTTGGGAAAACCTGATATTATTGCAGGGAAAAGACTATAAATTATAAAATAAAATAAATTGTAGAATAAAATAATGGGGACAACATCAAATAAATAAATAAATAAAATAATGGGTAGAACAAAATTTAAAAATAAAATAAAAATAATAAAAGAAATGGAGGGGGAAAAGAGGTATTATTTAGGTATAAACCATTATTGCATGACTGTACATTATAAAACCAGATCAAACTTGTGGTGGCGCTAGAGAGTATCAGTGAGAGAATATATGACAGATCAACATTCATAAAGCAGCAAATAAAAGCTCATAAAGAGTTATGGGCGTCTCTATACCAATACTGTACAGAAAACCGTAAATCACATGATCAGAAATCCCGAGTTTAATGATAAACACGCACACTAATGATCAATGATGTCTAATTCCAGCACTCCTCTGACATGATGAAGTAATGAGGGAGAAAGTGTTGCTGATGAAACACACGGGATTCATTTCCTTCCGGAGCAGATTCTTTCTCTCATTATTTCCCTGATCCCCGCGGGCGCAGAACCACACACACATCTTGATGAATAGAGATGAAAATAAACTTTAAATGTAAAGATGCAGAACGAGACCTCGGTATGCATCCACACACTGAGGGCAGGAAGACGCATTATGAGAAATATAATGATCGAGCGAGAAGCACTTCTGCTTTTACATGCAGCTGCCAGACTACAGTTCTGCACAGGACAGGGGCATTCTGGGTACGCTTGATTATTCAATTTCAATTATTTTATTTTCAATCATTATACAGATATACATACATGCATAACAACCAAAAAAAGGTGTAGGCTGAAGCCTATGCTTATTATGCCCACCATAATCATGTGGGCAAGGGTTATTTTCGTTAATAAAAATAAAACTATTCAAAACATCTGTGTTAATTTAAATAAAGCTGAAAAAAATGTAATTATCATTATCAGTTGAAGAACTTTTTAAATTTTTATTTATTTATAAATTTTCTAAGTTCATCAACTAAGATTTAATTTTTTCAGCTTTATTTAAAAAAATTAAATATAAATATCAGTTGAAGAACATTTATATTTTTATTTATTTATTTTCTAAGTTCTTCAACTAAGATTTTATTTTTCAGCTTTATTTCAATTAACAAAAAAGTTTTTAATAGTTTTTTTAGATTACTTTTTTTACTGTTAGTAATTTTAGTGCTTCAACTTTATTTTAAAAAATATTTAGTGCTTAAACTTATGTCAGTTCATTTTTTATTTATATATATTTTTTTTCATTCAATATTTACATTGTTTTTTGTTTTATTATTTGTAATTCTATTGAACTGTAAAATAAAGAAGAAAAAAAGAAGATTTCTGCAAGGGCTGGGCGATATGGAAATTTTTTTTATCACGATATGTTTTTCCATATTGATCGATCTCGATTCTTATCACGATATGTAGTTTTTGCAGATGTTGCCAGTGTAATGCTAGCAATGCTAACAGGCGACGTAGTGGTCTTGCTTGGCTGTGTGTGAGGTGTTGTGCCAGCTTGAGCCCGCAGAGTCACACTCTCATAATTACTGGTTTGGTACGGTCTCAGGTGATGGAAAAGATTGGTTGTATTCCCCATCCTGGCTGGTACCAACCGCCGGCATATTTTGCAGACTGACTTCGCCTGTTCCTGGTCGTTTTTGACAATGTCTTCGGTCTGGAATGATGTAGTGATCTCGCCAGGGTCCGAAATTAACTTTTTTGCTCACCTGCCACGGGGACTGGTAGATGAAAAAATCCACCAGCCAAGCATATTTTTTACGGCCAAAATAATAAACAGCCTTTTTGTGTCACATATACATTCTTTTCAGTACATTTAATTGAGATAAGGTATTATGTTGAATGAATAAGCGTAGGCTACATAGAAGTCAAATAGATAAACAAAAAGATACAAAAAGATTTTGTAAATAAATTTACAATAGATAAACAAAAGATAGACAATTAAACAAAGATACGCATACAGGCCAATACAGTGCTTTCATTTCAGGAAGGTCTACTAACATTACTATTCAGGTATGGTCTAAAAAGAATACTAATAAAGCAATCAAAAGTAAAATAGCACTACAAAGTTTATCATAGATAAATTTATGCTTATTAAAGCTAAAGTTATTCATTCAAGAGATGTGAGTGATTTAGTAATGGCGCAATCGTCAGCATGTTTATTAGTCTGCTTCCCCTTTAAGAACGAGTGCAGATCTAATTAGTCTACCGACGCGATGCACCATATTTTCTCCAAACTATTTCCATAATTACATCCATTTTAGACATAAACTGTTTAAGTGAATCTCCAAGCCGGTCATTTTGACATTTTTTGTGTACATTTGATGGTTTAGACGCGCACATGAAGCCCAAAGTATAATGTGCTTGTCTCGTTGCGGTCTGTTTCGAGCGCGCGCCGCATTGGGAACAGCATCTCTTGCGCAGATTTTTGTGCTTTTAATAGCTCTTTCTATTATTAAAAGCGTCCCGCAATTTAGCAACAGTAGAGACTGCATTTTACAACAATCACCGCTAGACATAATGCGGCTATAGTTTTTAATGGTTCTACCTAAAATATATTCTATAATATTTGGAAGCCGAAATCTAAAATACAATCAGACTAATATCACAGATCAATCATATAGGCTACGTTTGAATGTTCCGGGTTCAATCCGTGGTCACTCATTAACAGGGCTGTCGTGTTGTGCTCGCTGTGGCGCCGCTCTCTCTCTCTCTCTCTCTCTCTCTCTCTCTCCTCTCTCTCTCTCTCTCTCTCTTGTTGTTGTTGCGCTTACTTTTTCATGTGATATCGAATAATATGTCCCAAGCATATTATCGAAATCGTTCAAAATTTTATCGCGATCCCGTATCGAGATCGAATTATCGCCCAGCCCTAATTTCTGCTAATTGAAACAAAGCTGTAAAAATAAAATATAAATATTAGACGTAATTGAAAGAAGTTTAAGTTAAATAACTAAAATTACTAACTAGCAATAAATAAAAACTAAAGCTGAAAAAAACGATTAATATTATTTTTGTTATAAAAATAAAAAACAAAATTTAAATGAAAAATATATATAATATATACACGTTGCCTTGCCTTGGCAAAAAAAGATAGAAAAAAGATAAAGCACTAAAATTATTAACTGTAAATAAATAAAAACTAAAGCTGAACAAAAACTAAAAGTAATAAAACATTTTTGTAGATTGAAATAAAGCTGAAAAAATATTGGATACATTTTTTTTAAAATAATTGTTGCTTTGGTTAAAGCACTATAATTTCTAACAAGAAATAAATAACAACAACTAATAAAAAACAACTAAAACCGAAATAAAAATAAATTAACCCTAAATAGTAATATTTAAAGAACAAAAACTAATAAAACTGACAAAAGCACATAACAAAATCGAAACTAAAAACAAATAAAAACACACTGTTGACACTGGTGTGTTGGCGTCAGTCCTGAAGCTCTGGTAAGCGCTAGACATGAGGGAAATTACGGGAATTGTTCCGGCGGGAAAAGCTTGGGAATCTGCATCTCTGCGCGGGAATCCGTGACGCAACTTCCCAAACGCTAATTGCAGCTTGATTAGAGCAGACGAGGGAAATAAAGCAGGAGACGAACTAACTGTGCTAAGAGAAATGAGGAACGGGAAGATTTCCAAAAGCAATCCAGATACTGTGTGAAGGTGTGTGTGTGTGTGTGTGTGTTGTGTGTGTGTGTGTAGTTTTTACTTGTGTTAAGGCATTTTTTATAACAAGTGGCATGGAGTGAGCAGCCATGCATGGCTTTAAACTGCCAGAAGCCCATTAGACTCAATTCAACTTATAAACTCATAATTCACACACTTATAAACTCATAATTCACACACTTATAAACTCATGAATTCACACACTTATAAACTCATGAATTCACACACTTATAAACTCATGAATTCACACACTTATAAACTCATGAATTCACACACTTATAAACTCATGAATTCACACACTTATAAACTCATGAATTTACACACTTATAAACTCATGAACTCACACACTTATAAACTCATGAACTCACACACTTATAAACTCATGAACTCACACACTTATAAACTCATGAACTCACACACTGACATTATAAACTCATATATGCTAGAGCATTGTGGGAACTCACCGAAACACTTGCTCTGATTGGTGGCCCGATCGACGAAGACTTTGGCAGAGATGACGTTGCCGAAGGGCAGAAACATCTGCATGAGCTCCGCGTCCCCGAACTCCTGCGGCAGGTGGTAAATAAACAGGTTACAGCCCTCCGGTCCTGCAAGCAGAGAGACATAACGCCACGCAAATGAGATTTCACACACACCCGTACCCAGAAGGCCGAGCGGCGCGGATGCATATTGAAAGGGGGATCTGTGGAGTAAACGGATCTGTTGTCAGATGTTTTCAGCCTGTGATCTTGTAAAGGATTCAGACGTTGTTAAACGGAGATTTGATAAAACATTGATATGGGATTTGAAGTCATCCAGACACTTCCCAGGTGTGCGGCATTTGGGAATATTGTATAAACATAAATAATTCCTCAGCTTCTCCTGGTGCTCGTCAGGATCTGACTCTCGCTTTAACGGCACGGAGACGACGGGAGATTTGTGGTAAATTAAAACAGCGGGAAAACAACATCATAAAAGACAAGACAGAACTAAACTATATCCATTTTAATATTAAAATCATATCAAATTAAAGACAAAATGTAAAAAATATATATGAAATATCAAATTAACATACATATAAAACTAACTAGTAAAATTAAATAATTCAACAGACAAAACATACAATTAAATGATCAAATTAAAAATCAAATAAAAATAATATATTAAAATCAAATAAAACAAGACAAAATATAAAGTTATAATAAAATAAATGAATTAATATTAAAAGCAAATCAATTAAAACAAGACAAAACAAATTAAAATATGTTAAAATAAAACGTAAAATAAAAATAATATTAAAATCAAATATAAAAACACAAAACAAATTAAAATATATTAAAATCACAAAAAATTAAACAAGAGACAAAACATAAAATTAAAAAAAAAATCATATGAAAAAATCAAATCAAGTGAAACAAGACAAAACATGAAATAAAAATATATTAAAATCAAATCAATTAAAACAAAAGACAATAAATTAAGTTATAAGGAAATAAATGAATTCATATAAAAATCAAATCCATTAAAATTAGAAAAACATTAAGTAGCCTATATAAAAATAAAATAAGACAAAACATAACATTAAATAATCAAATAAAAAATTATATTCAAATCAAATAAAAAACAAAACAAATAAAAATATATTAAAATCATATCAAATGAAACAAGACAAAACATAAAATGAAAAAAGTAAATAAAATCAAATATATTCAAATCAAATCAAATAAAGCAAGACAAAATGAATTAAAATCACATAAAAGAAAAGACAAAACATAAAAATGATCAAATTTACATTAAGATCAAATCACATATAACAAAAGAGAAAACAATAATTGAAATAATAAAATAAAATATATTTAAGTCAAATCAATTAAACCAAAAGACAAAAAGTAAAATAAAACAAAACGGTTAGGAAACAGACTGGTTTGTGTCGTCACTGACTCAGTTTAGTTTAAGGATCAACTTCAGCAAACAACAATACAATTTAATACTTCAAAACTCCTTAATAACTCATTATGACTGTGAGCAACTTGTGTAATTGAGTGCTTTTCCCAAGAGCACATTTACAGAAGTACAAAGAGGAATATTCCTCGATACAAAAACACAAATAGACTTTCAGTCAGAATGAACATGTAAAATAAAACTGTAATTAATCTTGACAAACGATTTCATTAATGTCTAAGACAACAGAAATGTAAAAAATATCAAAACTTCATTAAGTCCATTCTGGCTTCACCGTTCCAGGCCACATATATAGATATTAATACAGATACAGACACGCCCGTATTGTGGATGAAGCTCTGATGATTTCTGTCCTCATTCATTTAAATTATTTATTATGAATTTTCCGTCCATCTCTCAGAGCAATTACAGGTTTTATGGGGAGTGGGCGGAGTCACACTCACCTTCCCGCTGTTGCTGGGGGATGATGGCTGGTTGCTGTGGAAACGCTTGGCTAATCGGCGCATACGCGGCAGGATAGGCTGCTGTAACCGAGAGCGAGAGACAATTCCTGATTTAACACTGAATACATGAATAAAGCTCATCACACTCATCTTTACTCTGCTTCACCGTCCACACACACTCCTCCTACATCTGTATTAACAGAGGGTTAAATTCACACACTGCTGATTGCTGAAAGGTTGTTATTTGCATCCCACAATGCAATGCACTGCAAGTGTGACGGATGAGACACGTTATTTGATCAGCCAAACTGAATAAAAATGCTGATTAATCACATGTATTTCCATGAACCTGGAAACTACAGGCAACGTAACGAGGTCACATGATGACAATGTAGCAGACGATTGTTTGGAAAGTTCAGGCTATCATAATGCAGTGTTTCAGCAGTCATATTAGGACTGATCCGTGTGTGAGATGCGTGTGTGTGTGAGATGGTGTGTGTGTGAGATGCGTGTGTGATGTGTGTGTGAGATGCGTGTGTGATGTGTGTGTGAGGACAGAGAATCACCTGCATAGTGTTGCACACCGGCATAGGCCTGCTGGAGAGGATCTGTAACCGTCGGGCTTTGTGCTGTAGAAACACACACACACACACACACACACACACACACACACACACACACACACACACACACATTAATATCATCATGAGATATAATACATATACGCGAGTATATAGTGTAACCTGGGTACGAGTGTGTGTTGTAACCTGGGAATGAGTGTGCGGTGTAACCTGGGTATGAGTGTGCGGTGTTACTTGGGTACGAGTGTGTGGTGTAACCTGGGTACGAGTGTGTGGTGTTACCTAGTTACCTGTGTGGTGTAACCTGGGTACGAGTGTGTGGTGTAACCTTGGTACGAGTGTGTGGTGTTACCTAGTTACCTGTGTGGTGTAACCTGGGTACGAGTGTGTGGTGTAACCTGGGTACGTGTGCGGTGTAACCTGGATACGAGTGTGTGGTGTAACCTGGGTACGAGTGTGTGGTGTAACCTGGGTACGTGTGCGGTGTAACCTGGATACGAGTGTGTGGTGTAACCTGGGTACGAGTGTGCGGCGTAACCTGGGTACGAGTGTGTGGTGTAACCTGGGTACGAGTGTGTGGTGTAACCTGGGTACGTGTGCGGTGTAACCTGGATACGAGTGTGTGGTGTAACCAGGGTACGAGTGTGTGGTGTAACCTGGGTACGAGTGTGTGGTGTAACTGGGTTAACGTGTGCGGTGTAACCTGGATACGAGTGTGTGGTGTAACCTGGGTACGAGTGTGTGGTGTAACCTGGGTACGTGTGCGGTGTAACCTGGGTACGAGTGTGTGGTGTAACCTGGGTATGAGTGTGTGCGGTAACCTAGGTACGAGTGTGTGGTGTTACCTGGGTACGTGTGCGGTGTAACCTGGGTATGATGTGTGTGGTGTAACCTGGGTACGAGTGTGTGGTGTAACCTGGGTACGAGTGTGGTGTTTGTTACCTGGGTATGAGTGTGTGGTGTTAACCTGGGTACGTGTGCGGTGTAACCTGGGTACGAGTGTGGTGTTACCTGGGTAGAGTTACGTGAGCGGCGTAACCTGGGTACAGTGCGGTGTTACCTGGGAATGAGTGTGCGGTGTTACTGGGTACGTGGTGCGGTGTTACCTGCTGGAATGGTTGTGCCGTGTTACCTGGGTATGAGTGTGCGGTGTTACCTGGGTACGAGTGTGCGGTGTAACCTGGCTACGAGTGTGTGGTGTAACCTGGGTACCTGTGCGGTGTAACCTGGGTACGAGTGTGTGGTGTAACCTGGCTACGAGTGTGGTGGTGTAACCTGGGTACCTGTGCGGTGTAACCTGGGTACGAGTGTGTGGTGTAACCTGGGTACGAGTGTGTGGTGTAACCTGGGTACGTGTGCGGTGTAACCTGGGTACGAGTGTGTGGTGTAACCTGGGTATGAGTGTGCGGTGTTAGCTGGGTACATGTGCGGTGTTAGCTGGGTACATGTGCGATGTTAGCTGGGTACATGTGCGGTGTAACCTGGGTACGTGTGTGCGGTGTTAGCTGGGTACATGTGCGGTGTTAGCTGGGTACATGTGCGGTGTTAGCTGGGTACGTGTGTGCGGTGTTACCTGGGTACGAGTGTGTTGTAACATGGGTACGTGTGTGCGGTGTTACCTGGGTACCAGTGTGCGGTGTTTTATGGTTACCTGTGTGGTGTTACCTGGGTACGAGTGTGTGTTGTAACATGGGTACGAGTGTGCGGTGTGACCTGGGTACGAGTGTGCGGTGTTACCTGGTTACCTGTGCGGTGTTACCTGGGTACGAGTGTGTGTTGTAACATGGGTACGAGGTGTGCGGTGTGACCTGGGTACGAGTGTGCGGTGTTACCTAGTTACCTGTGTGGTGTAACCTGGGTACAAGTGTGCGGTGTTACCTGGGTACGAGTGTGTGTTGTAACATGGGTACGAGTGTGCGGTGTGACCTGGGTACGAGTGTGCGGTATTACCTGGGTACGAGTGTGTGTTGTAACATGGGTACGAGTGTGCGGTGTGACCTGGGTACGAGTGTGCGGTGTTACCTGGGTACGAGTGTGTGGTGTTACCTGGGTACGAGTGTGCGGTGTAACCTGGTTACCTGTGTGATGTTACTTGGGTACGAGTGTGTGGTGTTACCTGGGTACGAGTGTGCGGTGTTACCTGGTTACCTGTGTGGTGTTACTTGGGTATGAGTGTGTGTTGTAACATGGGTACGAGTGTGCGGTGTTACCTGGGTACGAGTGTGCGGTGTTACCTGGTTACCTGTGTGGTGTTACTTGGGTACGAGTGTGTGTTGTAACATGGGTACGAGTGTGCGGTGTGACCTGGGTACGTGTGCGGTGTAACCTGGGTATGAGTGTGCGGTGTTACCTGTGTGGTGTGACCTGGTTACCTGTGCGGTGTTACCTGGGTACAAGTGTGTGTTGTAACATGGGTATGAGTGTGCGGTGTTACCTGCGTACGAGTGTGTGTTGTTACCTGGGTATGAGTGTGCGGTGTAACCCGGTTACAAGTGAGCGGTGTTACCTGGGTACGAGTGTGTGTTGTTACCTGGGTACGGATGGATGCCGTTGGTGTAGATGGCTTCGGAGGAGGGCTGTCCGTTGGTTTGGTGAGGGAGGGTGCTGAAGCCATTGACCCCGATGGAAGCTGCCATGCTGGGCACCGCGCCGGCACTGATGCCCGGTGGAGTGCTGGTGCCTAAGAACACACACCAACACACACACACACACACACACACACACACACACACACACACACACACACACACACACCCCACACACACACACACACACACACACACACCACACACACGCCTTTGATTGCCACAGTACAAGCCATGTTCATATATATAGCACTTTATACAATACAGACTATTTCAACACCACAAAAATAATGTTCTTCTCAAATATATAAACATTCTTAAATCAAGACACATTTACTTGAAAAATAAATTAAGTCTTGTTAACTGAAAAAGTCATCAAAATTAAGAGAGTTTTAAATGATGCTAAAAATATGTGCCAGTGGGGTCAGAAAAATCAGCTTAATGGAAAGTTGGCAGATATTTGTTCTTGTTTTAAGCATAAACTCTGATTATAAAAAAAATAAATAATTTAAATTACAGTGAAAGCAGCTTTACAGTGATAATAATGATCAATATCGCAAACAGAATTTAATTTCAGCTGTAAAGCAGCTCTAAAAAATACAATAGTCATTTAGTTCAATTCAGTTCAATGTTGATTCAGTTCATAACTGTGTAAAGTTGATCAAATAATGTACAAAAGGGTTACACTTTATTTTAAGGTGTCCTTATATAGCGTACATTTAAGTCCTGAGTAATATTATTTAACTACATTAGGGATTAGGGTTTGGGTTAGTTGCATGCAATTATGCACAATTTATAGTTACCGGTATGCTTACACTTTATTTGGTAATTTATTTTACAGTGTCCTTGTTTCACGAGTTGCAAGTAGTTACTGTAGTAATAACTATAAATTATGCATAATTGCATGCAACTAATCCTAAACCACATCCTAATCCTAACCATAACCCTATAGTAAGTACATGTAGTTAATATTACTCAGTACTTAAATGCATAATTATACTGTAACCTTAAAATAAAGGGTAACACTTTATTTTAAGGTGTACTTATATAAAGTACATTTAAGTACTGAGTAATATTAATTAACTACATGTACTTACTATAGGGTTATGGTCTAACAAGGACATTAATATAAAGTGTTACCTATAAATGTTTAATTCAGCTCTACAGAAGACAATAGCGTCTTATTCACTTTGAGTAAGTTCAATGTTGATTCAGTTTGAGTTCAATTATTGTGTCTATATTGCAAAATTCATCAATTATGAAGACAAATCATCTATAAAGCAGTGCAGGCTCATAGTTTATTGTACTCTCGATGGTTTAGTTGGGTTGGGTGTCTGAACATCATCTCATGAAAACACTGAATATTCACACTTTGACTGCACTAACACTAGCTGTGTTTCCATCCACACGGTTTTATCCACATTAAGTGATATCGAATGAAAAATGCCTTTTGGAAACAGTAAAATTCGATTGAATTTCATGAATACCGACTCAAATGAAATGTGTTCGGTCTCATGGGATTTTATCTTGATGGATATACGGCTTATGCGATAAACGCTGATGGAAACGTTATTATGGCGCGATCCATTTCGTCTAGCAAAACTTTGTTCGCAAATGTTTGCTTGAATGTTGTGCGAAAATGAATGGAAACACCTTAAAATGTCTCAAATCAATTCTATATACCAATTTGATGGCAAAACAGCATGTGACGTCATTACACACAGGTTTATATTCGCTTTAAAGCCGTTGGATGGAAACACACATTCGAACTTTTTTACCGAACTTCAGATAAACAAGTGGATGGAAACTTGGCTACTATCAGATGAGAATAAAACTTGAGCTGAATAATCACACTATTGTCTGCTTCACAGCTGAGTGTGTCTCGTATTGGGTGAAGTTATAAAGCTCTGTTTGACTGGATGCAGGAGGTCGAGTCAGAGCATTAATAAGTGTTTGTCTCCGGTCACAGACGCGTCTCTCCGCTGCCCTCCTGACACTGATCGTTCAACTTCTTTCAGCTTTTCTCCAAGGGCATTTGAGTCGTGGCAGATTAAAGCTGACGGGTAACAAGAGTGTGTGTCCACATCACGGATTATCAAAGCGGGAAAACTGACAGACGAGAGGGAGAGGAAGCGCTTTAATTAATTCCTCATGACCCTTCGTCTGAGGTGTCAGCGGGCTTTTGTAGCTGGACGGTCAAAGACACATCAGGAGTGTGTGTGTGTGTGTGTGTGTGTGTGTGTTGTGTGAGAGAGAGACGGGGGTCAAACGGGGGTCTGGGATTATCCGTCACAAATCTTCACTTCTGTATTCCTCAGTCAAGGACTCTCTGGTCAAAGGCATCAGATTGGCCGTGTTCCCGGGTTCATCCTCAAACTGAGACGGATCATTTCCCATCACACCTGGTGTTTTACTGAGCGACTGTGATTGACAGGAGACACACTCACTCTGTTTCAACACCTACTGGCACACTACATAGACAGCATCCTAATAAGATGGAACCGCATTACTATTGGTCAGAAGTTTTGGCTTGGTGGAATTTGTTTGTTTTTGTTTTAAACAATTACAATTAAAATACAATTAAAAAAATCTTACAATTTAAAATAACTGTTTTCTGTGTGAATATATAGTAAAGTGTGATTTATTCCTGTGATCAAAGCTGAATTTTCAGCATCATTACTCCAGTCTTCAGTGTCACATGATCCTTCAGAAATCACTATAATATGATGATTTGATGCTCAGGAAACATTTATGATGATTATTATCAGTATTGAAAACAATTATGCTGCTTCACATTTTTGAGGAGACGATGATTTTTCAGGATTCTTTGATGAATAGAATACGCGCCTAAACTGAAACGGACTGGTCTTCTTCTTATTAGCGATGTAGAAGATGAGCAAACATGCATTGCAAGAGTCCACTCATGCATTTATATATTTTGCAGCATTTCTCGACTGCGATATGATGAATCGTGCAGCACTAAAAAAACAAAAAACATGAAAACAAAAACCCTTGTGTGTCAAACAACAGTGAGAGATTAACGGCTGAGACGAACACTTGTTGCTCTCGAGAACCAAACTGATGAAACCCGTTTCCTGCGAGAGCGGAGCGATTGATCCTGCTGCAGACTTTAATTACAGCTTTATTTGTGTGTGTGTGTGTGTGTGTGTGTGTGTGTGTGTGTGTGTGTGAATGTGTGTGCGTAAGTGTGTGTGTGAGTGTGTGTGTGTGGTACCTGAAGACGGTGTCATCGGCGCAGCCACGAGGCCGTTGACGTTGAAAGCTGCCATTTGCTGCATCTGAGCGGCAGCGAGGGCCGTCATGGGGTTCAGATACGAGCCCTGAGACGCTGCCATGAGCGCCGCCTGCTGCTGCATGACCTGCTGCACACACAACACCTACATTACTCTACACATATATAGCACTCCAAGGAATCTTGGGGGATTTTTTCTAGCCGAATCCTGGGTTGAGCCTTTTGGGTAAATTTTTTTGGGTTATTTTTTCAGTGTTTGGGTATTTTTTACGCCTGGGTCAGACGTAACAACCCAGTGTTTGGGTAGTTTATGTATAACCCAGATCCTGTGTCAGACGTAAGAACCCAGTGTTTGGGTAGTTTTTGCGTAACCCAGATACTGAGTCAGACGTAACAACCTAGTGTTTGGTAGTTTTTGTGTAACCCAGATCCTGAATCAGATGTAACAACCCAGTGTTTGGATAGTTTATGTGTAACCCAGATCCTAAATCAGACGTAACAACCCAGTGTTTGGGTAGTTTTTTGTGTTACAAAGCTCCTGGGTCAGATGTAACAACCCAGTGTTTGGATAGTTTTTGTGTTAGAAAGCTCCTGAGTCAGACGTAACAACCCAGTGTTTGGGTAGTTTTTGTGTTACAGAGCTCCTGAGTCAGACGTAACAACCCAGTGTTTGAGTAGTTTTTGTGTTACAAAGCTCCTGGGTCAGATGTAACAACCCAGTGTTTGGATAGTTTTTGTGTTAGAAAGCTCCTGAGTCAGACGTAACAACCCAGTGTTTGGGTAGTTTTTCTGTTGCAAAGCTCCTGGGTCAGATGTAACAACCCAGGGGTTGAGTTATGTACCGTGGGCTTTTCGTGTAATCTTCAGGAGAGAGCTAGCCTGACTACGTCAGACTTCCTACTTCCGCTAATTTCATTTCACTCCTGTAGTCAGTCTGAGATAGCAGCCTATCTTTCTGTTTTCCACCGGCCTGAAAACAGCCGGGCCAATCAGCAAACAGAAGGCGGGCTGAAAGCCGTGACGTACTCGCCAAGCGCCGAGTTTAAGAGTTAGGTCAGAGAAATCGAAAACGACCGCGGATAGTGAGACACGGATGCAATTCGCTCTGTTGTGGAGAATATTCCAAGCATTAGCAAACTGAAGCCCGAACAAGAAGAGTGTGTATTAAACATTTTGAATGGAGGTGATGTTGTGGCCCTACTCCCTTTGGGAAAAGTTTATTACCGATCGTCAGCGAGAAACTGGGGAGCCTTTTGACAGGTCAGTGTCTCCTTTCTTTTCCAGGTCTTAAATACCGTAAAACTTCAAATAATAGCCCGGGCTTTTATTTGCCCAAATCGTCGAAGTGCACCGGCTTGTATTTGAGACAGGCGTCTAAAGTTATATGAGACAGGCCTTTATAATTTAGTGTTGAGATGTTGTTCTTTGAGATGTTGTTCCTAGAGTCTCTAATCTCTAAAAATCTCCAAATGCTCCACGTGAAACTGCGGTGTTCCGACCTTTTACTAGTCGATTGATTTTGATTAATATTTGCGAGGGAGAGAGAGCAAGACAGCGCTCGTGTTGTTTGTTTGAAGACGTGATAGTGCGCGCGCGGCCGGGGCTCGCTCGCTCGCTCTCTCTCTCTCTCTCTCTCTCTCTCTCTCTCTCTCTGCTTGTTAGCGCCCTGTCAAGTGCAGCAGTCATTCTATTACATCACTCACCGATCAAAAAGGTCTTTTACAGCCATGTTCACTTCGGTATTTCGCTCGCATCAAGTGTTTACAGTGGAAGTTTGATCATAGATTTGAGTTCGATGCATGATGTCTGTGGTTCGATACGGCTGTGTCGCCGCATAACATACGTCATAAACAAACTTATCTGATTGGCTTACGGGTAACCAATGATTTTAAACTTCAGAAATCGCCCCCTAGCGGGAGAGAAAACACTTCTCTATTATGCTATGCCAGACTCTGTCTACGAAGCAAAGTGAAGTAGCAGAGTCTGGTATTACCAGGCTAGGAGAGAGCAGTGCAGCCCCGTCAAATTGGTGCATGTCTTCAGTAAAATACAGGTTTGTGTACATTTAATTTTATCTATAAATTCATTATTGTGGCATATATCGTTTAATTTTATGCATAGCGACATACAGGGGCACGATGTGAGTCACCTAACGAGTGTCATGTCGGTCTCGTCGCCTGATGCCTTGCATAACATTTTATGATTTTATTTAAAAAAATACAGAATAGAAATGCTTAGAAAGTTAGTGCCAGTTGAAAGCCAGTGGTTGTGTGGAGTATTTTCTTTAAAAGTTTAGAGGATTTAAGTTAATCCGTAAACATTCATTCATCTATGTTAAAAGCTAGTAGGCCTACTAGAGTGAAAATGAATCAACCCAGTATGCTGGGTTACAAAAAACAACCCAATTTTCTGGGTAAAATTACTAATATTTATCCAATACTTGGGTTGAAAACAACCCAAATTGGGTTGTTTTTAACCCAGTGTATTTTTAGAGTGTGAAAGCTTGTTTCTGGCATAGAAATTGCTGCTGGTAATGTGTGTGTGAGACTCACAGCGTGTGTGTACGCTCCGTACGCTCCAAACTGGATCGTCATGGGACTGAAGATGCCGAGCTGACCCGCCATCTGATGCATCCTGCGCAGGGTTCGTTCCTTATCAGTGTCTGCAAACTTCACCACCAGACTGGAGGACGCACCCTGAACACACACACACACACACACACACACACACACACACACACACACACACACACACACACACACACACACACACACACACACAATTCAATGCATATTCCCGAAAGAGGACCTATTATGCCTTTTTATATTCTTGATGTTGTTTCAGGCTCTACTAGCCCCTCCTCCTGAAAAGCACACTGTGCTCTGATTGGTTGGCTGGATCAGTGTGTTGTGATTGGTCGAGCGCTTCGAGTGTGTTTGGGAAATGTCCCGCCCCTTACCATAACCGCCAGTTTAACACACTACTAACTAACTCACCCAGGCCCCGCCCCTTTATTCTGCGTATGAATTATTATAATGAGGAAAGAAACTCAAGACTATAATGGAGGCGTTTCAGGGAGTTCAGAAACACTGATATAGAGAATAACTGGAGCTTGTTCATGCTCAAACAGCAACACTACACACTGAAGAAAGATGAAGATGGAGAACAGTAGAATGGACCTGCACTCACAGACAGCATTCAGATCTGATCTCTCTGGGTTAAACCTCAGCGGCCCGCTGCGTGAGACATTGATTTATTTAATTGGGCTCTACGGCTGTCATTAAGACACATGATGTGATGGAGGAGATCGGTGAGGGTCTCGTCCCTGCAGAACACATTAAAGTGAAGTGAGGACTGCAGACGGCCCTCATTACAGCTGTCAGGAGCCTCAGTATCAGGGGCCTCAGTTTCAGGGGTATAAATATCAGAGGCCTCAGTTTCAGGGGTATCAGGAGCCTCAGTGTCAGGAGCCTCAGTTTCAGGGGTATCAGGAGCCTCAGTGTCAGGAGCCTCAGTTTCAGGGATACCAGGGGCCTCAGTTTCAGGGATATCAGTGTCAGGAGCCTCAGTTTTAGGGGTATCAGGAGCCTCAGTGTCAGGGGCCTCAGTTTCAGGGATATCAGTGTCAGGAGCCTCAGTTTCAGGTGTATCAGGAGCCTCAGTGTCAGGAGCCTCAGTATCAGGAGCCTCAGTATCATGGGTATCAGGCGCCTCAGTATCAGGAGCCTCAGTTTCAGGGGTATCAGTGTCAGGAGCCTCGGAATTAGGGGTATCAGGAGCCTCAGTATCATGGGTATCAGTGTCAGGAGCCTCGGAATTAAGGGTATCAGGAGCCTCAGTATTAGGGGTATCAGGAGCCTCAGTATCAGGAGCCTCAGTATCAGGGGTATCAGTGTCAGGAGCCTCAGTATCAGGAGCCTCAGTTTCAGGGGTATCAGGAGCCTCAGTGTCAGGAGCCTCAGTTTCAGGGATATCAGGGGCCTCAGTTTCAGGGATATCAGTGTCAGGAGCCTCAGTTTTAGGGGTATCAAGAGCCTCAGTGTCAGGGGCCTCAGTTTCAGGGATATCAGTGTCAGGAGCCTCAGTTTCAGGTGTATCAGGAGCCTCAGTGTCAGGAGCCTCAGTATCAGGAGCCTCAGTATCATGGGTATCAGGCGCCTCAGTATCAGGAGCCTCAGTTTCAGGGGTATCAGTGTCAGGAGCCTCGGAATTAGGGGTATCAGGAGCCTCAGTATCATGGGTATCAGTGTCAGGAGCCTCGGAATTAAGGGTATCAGGAGCCTCAGTATTAGGGGTATCAGGAGCCTCAGTATCAGGGGTATCAGGGGCCTCAGTTTCAGGGGTATCAGGAGCCTCAGTGTCAGGAGCCTCAGTGTCAGGAGCCTCAGTATCAGGAGCCTCAGTGTCAGGAGCCTCAGTGTCAGGAGCCTCAGTATCAGGGGTATCAGGAGCCTCAGTATCAGGAGCCTCAGTATCAGGAGCCTCAGTGTCAGGAGCCTCAGTATCAGGGGTATCAGGAGCATCAGTATTAGGGGTATCAGGTGCCTCAGTATTAGGGGTATCAGGGGCCTCAGTATCAGGGGTATCAGGGGCCTCAGTGTCAGGGGTATCAAGAGCCTCAGTATGAGGAGCCTCAGTGTCAGGGGTATCAGGAGCCTCAGTATTAGGGGTATCAGGAGCCTCAGTATCAGGGGTATCAGGGGCCTCAGTGTCAGGGGTATCAAGAGCCTCAGTATGAGGAGCCTCAGTGTCAGGGGTATCAGGAGCCTCAGTATCAGGGGTATCAGGGGCCTCAGTGTCAGGGGTATCAGACGCCTCAGTATCAGGGGTATCAGGGGCCTCAGTTTCAGGGGTATCAGGAGCCTCAGTGTCAGGAGCCTCAGTATCAGGAGACTCAGTATCATGGGTATCAAGGGCCTCAGTATCAGGGGCCTCAGTATCATGGGCCTCAGTGTCAGGAGCCTCAGTATCAGGAGCCTCAGTATCATGGGTATCAGGAGCCTCAGTATCAAGGGCCTCAGTGTCAGGAGCCTCGGAATTAGGGGTATCAGGAGCCTCGGAATTAGGGGTATCAGGAGCCTCAGTATTAGGGGTATCAGGAGCCTCAGTATTAGGGGTATCAGGAGCCTCAGTATCAGAGGTATCAGGAGCCTCAGTATCAGGGGCCTCAGTATCAGGAGCCTCAGTATCAGGGGTATCAGGAGCCTCAGTATCAGGAGCCTCAGTGTCAGGAGCCTCAGTATCAGGGGTATCAGGAGCCTCAGTATCAGGAGCCTCAGTGTCAGGAGCCTCAGTGTCAGGAGCCTCAGTATCAGGGGTATCAGTATCAGGGGTATCAGGAGCCTCAGTATCAGGAGACTCAGTGTCAGGAGCCTCAGTATCAGGGGTATCAGGAGCATCAGTATTAGGGGTATCAGGAGCCTCAGTATTAGGGGTATCAGGGGCCTCAGTATCAGGGGTATCAGGGGCCTCAGTGTCAGGGGTATCAAGAGCCTCAGTATGAGGAGCCTCAGTGTCAGGGGTATCAGGAGCCTCAGTATTAGGGGTATCAGGAGCCTCAGTATCAGGGGTATCAGGGGCCTCAGTGTCAGGGGTATCAAGAGCCTCAGTATGAGGAGCCTCAGTGTCAGGGGTATCAGGAGCCTCAGTATTAGGGGTATCAGGAGCCTCAGTATCAGGGGTATCAGGGGCCTCAGTGTCAGGGGTGTCAAGAGCCTCAGTATGAGGAGCCTCAGTGTCAGGGGTATCAGGAGACTCAGTATCATGGGTATCAAGGGCCTCAGTATCAGGGGCCTCAGTATCATGGGCCTCAGTGTCAGGAGCCTCAGTATCAGGAGCCTCAGTATCATGGGTATCAGGAGCCTCAGTATCAAGGGCCTCAGTGTCAGGAGCCTCGGAATTAGGGGTATCAGGAGCCTCGGAATTAGGGGTATCAGGAGCCTCAGTATTAGGGGTATCAGGAGCCTCAGTATTAGGGGTATCAGGAGCCTCAGTATCAGAGGTATCAGGAGCCTCAGTATCAGGGGCCTCAGTATCAGGAGCCTCAGTATCAGGGGTATCAGGAGCCTCAGTATCAGGAGCCTCAGTGTCAGGAGCCTCAGTATCAGGGGTATCAGGAGCCTCAGTATCAGGAGCCTCAGTGTCAGGAGCCTCAGTGTCAGGAGCCTCAGTATCAGGGGTATCAGTATCAGGGGTATCAGGAGCCTCAGTATCAGGAGACTCAGTGTCAGGAGCCTCAGTATCAGGGGTATCAGGAGCATCAGTATTAGGGGTATCAGGAGCCTCAGTATTAGGGGTATCAGGGGCCTCAGTATCAGGGGTATCAGGGGCCTCAGTGTCAGGGGTATCAAGAGCCTCAGTATGAGGAGCCTCAGTGTCAGGGGTATCAGGAGCCTCAGTATTAGGGGTATCAGGAGCCTCAGTATCAGGGGTATCAGGGGCCTCAGTGTCAGGGGTATCAAGAGCCTCAGTATGAGGAGCCTCAGTGTCAGGGGTATCAGGAGCCTCAGTATTAGGGGTATCAGGAGCCTCAGTATCAGGGGTATCAGGGGCCTCAGTGTCAGGGGTGTCAAGAGCCTCAGTATGAGGAGCCTCAGTGTCAGGGGTATCAGGAGCCTCAGTATGAGGAGCCTCAGTGTCAGGGGTATCAGGAGCCTCAGTATCAGGGGCCTCAGTGTCAGGGGTATCAGGAGCCTCAGTATGAGGAGCCTCAGTGTCAGGGGTATCAGGAGCCTCAGTATCAGGAGCCTCAGCATCAGGGCTATCAGGAGCCTCAGTGTCAGGAGCCTCAGTGTCAGGGGCCTCAGTGTCAGGAGCCTCAGTATCAGGGCTATCAGGAGCCTCAGTGTCAGGGGCCTCAGTATCAGGAGCCTCAGTATCAGGGCTATCAGGAGCCTCAGTGTCAGGAGCCTCAGTGTCAGGGGCCTCAGTGTCAGGAGCCTCAGTATCAGGGCTATCAGGAGCCTCAGTGTCAGGAGCCTCAGTGTCAGGGGCCTCAGTGTCAGGAGCCTCGGTATCAGGGCTATCAGGAGCCTCAGTGTCAGGGGCCTCAGTATCAGGGCTATCAGGAGCCCCAGTGTCAGGAGCCTCAGTATCAGGGCTATCAGGAGCTTCAGTATCAGGGCTATCAGGAGCCTCAGTGTCAGGGGCCTCAGTATCAGGGCTATCAGGAGCCTCAGTGTCAGGAGCCTCAGTATCAGGGCTATCAGGAGCCTCAGTGTCAGGAGCCTCAGTATCAGGGCTATCAGGAGCCTCAGTGTCAGGAGCCTCAGTATCAGGAGCCTCAGTGTCAGGAGCCTCAGTATCAGGGCTATCAGGAGCCTCAGTGTCAGGAGCCTCAGTATCAGGAGCCTCAGTATCAGGGGCCTCAGTGTCAGGAGCCTCAGTGTCAGGAGCCTCAGTATCAGGGGCCTCAGTATCAGGGGCCTCAGTGTCAGGGGCCTCAGTGTCAGGAGCCTCAGTGTCAGGAGCCTCAGTGTCAGGGGCCTCAGTATCAGGAGCCTCAGTATCAGGGGCCTCAGTGTCAGGAGCCTCAGTGTCAGGAGCCTCAGTATCAGGGGCCTTAGTATCAGGGGCCTCAGTGTCAGGAGCCTCAGTGTCAGGAGCCTCAGTATCAGGAGCCTCAGTATCAGGGGCCTCAGTGTCAGGAGCCTCAGTGTCAGGAGCCTCAGTGTCAGGGGCCTCAGTGTCAGGAGCCTCAGTGTCAGGAGCCTCAGTGTCAGGGGCCTCAGTATCAGGAGCCTCAGTATCAGGGGCCTCAGTGTCAGGAGCCTCAGTGTCAGAAGCCTCAGTATCAGGGGCCTCAGTATCAGGGGCCTCAGTGTCAGGAGCCTCAGTGTCAGGAGCCTCAGTGTCAGGAGCCTCAGTATCAGGAGCCTCAGTATCAGGGGCCTCAGTGTCAGGAGCCTCATTGTCCACCGAGTGTCAGAGAGAATCCAATAAAATAATTTGTATGGAAACTGTGAAAACTGTCTTTATTTAAACACACACCAGGACGATCATGTTTGATCACAGGAGGAGCTCCAAGAGAGTCTGATAATTGACATGCATGAAAAAATATTACACATATTCAATTACAGCAAAAAGGGGTATAAAAACAATAAAGACAAAAATCACAGAGAAAAAAAAAAGAAAAAAGAAGGGAAAAAAGACAACTTTACAAAAAACTAAAAGTTCTAGTTCTTCATTAACCCTCTGGGTCCTGGAGGTGTTCTGACATGCTCTGACATTTGTGCTTGTTTCTGTTACTTGTGACATGTTCATGGCTAAAGTCTGATTACACTGTATTCAGCACAAACTCTGCTACAGTAATATGTCAGCAGCATGTAGGCAAAGTGTGTAGTTTTAAGATTATGACTTTTATGTGTGGTTTGAGAAAAAAATAATAATAATAATTGTCACTGAAATAAGGTCATGAAACCCATATTGAATATTTCTAAACAAGACTTTTGAAAATTGTATCACGCAGCCTAGAATATTTGCTCCAAAACTATGTGAAATCATCCTGACTACTCATTCAGATAAGACAATAAAAATAAATTGACTTAAATGTGTAAGACCTGTTTTGTGTGAGAAAGCTTTATGCAAAGAGTCTGAATCTCTCCTGAATATTAATGCATTTCACACCTGAGAAAGACAAACACCTCCCTCTTCTCTGAGGCAAAATCATCTCGATGCCCAGGAATGATTTATGACAAGATTTAAAAATAGTTTGAGTGTGTGTATGACTGATATCATCAAATGATGGAGAGAGAGATGAACTGCCAGCAAAACTAAACTAATATAAAATATAACATTAGTGTAAAATTAAATATGTTTCACTCTTTAACTAGTGTGTTTGGTGTGATATATGTGTATGTGAGTGAGTGTGTGTGAGCGAGTAATGTGTGTGTGTGTGTCATAGCTGTCAACATTGAACATTGAAAATAAGGGAGATTTCCCGGAATCCATCCCCAAAATAAGGGATTTTTATTTTTTTTACACGATTCTTACCCACAATCTTTAAAAATAAAGCACTAATCATTAAAAGTCTAGAGTTTATAACTACATATTGTCACGATTCTATGTGTTTAGTTATGTTTTGAGATCGTTTTCCCCTGTCTTTTTTTTGGGTTTAGTCCTGTTAGTTTTTCCCGCTCCTCGTTTGTTCAGATTCTCTGCACCTGTTTTCAGTTAATTATTTCGTTTGGTTCAGTTCATTTAAGCCCTGTGTTTTCCCTCAGTGTTTGTTGGTCGTCGTCGATGTATGGTTGTGTTTCCCCTGAAGTCCTGGAGTCTGTTATTTTGTTCCTGTTTGGTTTTGGAAGTTTCATTTTGTAAAATAAATCAACTATATCACAGATCTCTTGTCCTCGTCTTCGGCTACCTGCACACAACCCTGACAGAACGACCAACCAAAAACCTTTAAAGGAGCTGAAGGATGAGCCTGCGTTATGTGGGAACCCGGATGGCAAGGTTTACGGGGACCCGTGGAGGTCGTAGTAGTGGAGGCGATCGAGTTCTGGTGGTCCTGAGTCCAGTATGTCCTGAGCCTTGGGACGACCTTCCTGAGCTTCTTCCCCCGGAGACCGTCCAGCCAGAGCCCGTCGCCTGCCCGCCAGAGCCTGAGCCCGTCGCCTGCCCGCCAGAGCCTGAGCCCATTGCATGCCCGCCAGAGCCTGAGTTTGACCCTTTTGACGACCTTCCTGAGCTTCTCCCGCCAGAGACCGTCCAGCCAGAGACCGTCCAGCCAGAGACCGTCCAGCCAGAGACCGTCCAGCCAGAGACCGTCCAGCCAGAGCATGAGTCCAGCCCCAAGCTCCCCGAAATGCTGATTCCGTCCAGTTCCGAGTCCCCTGATGTGCTGGCCCCGTCCAGTTCCGAGTCCCCTGATGTGCTGGCCCCGTCCAGTTCCGAGTCCCATGATGTGCTGGCCCCGTCCAGTTCCGAGTCCCATGATGAGCCAGAGCCCGTTGACCCAGAGCCAGAGCCCGTTGACCCAGAGCCAGAGCCCGTTGACCCAGAGCCAGAGCCCGTTGACCCAGAGCCAGAGCCCGTTGACCCAGAGCCAGAGCCCGTTGACCCAGAGCCGGGGCCCGTTGACCCAGAGCCGGGGCCCGTTGACCCAGAGCCGGGGCCCGTTGACCCAGAGCCGGGGCCCGTTGACCCAGCGCCAGAGCCCGTTGACCCAGCGCCAGAGCCCGTTGACCCAGCGCCAGAGCCCGTTGACCCAGCGCCAGAGCCCGTTGACCCAGCGCCAGAGCCCGTTGACCCAGCGCCAGCGCCAGAGCCCGTTGACCCAGCGCCAGCGCCAGAGCCCGTCGACCCAGCGCCAGAGCCCGTTGACCCAGCGCCAGCGCCAGAGCCCGTTGACACCCAGCGCCAGACGGCCAGAGCGCCGAGGTTGACCCAGCGCCAGCGCCAGAGCCCGTTGACCCAGCGCCAGAGCCCGTTGACCCAGCGCCAGCGCCAGAGCCCGTTGACCCAGCGTCAGCGCCAGAGCCCGTTGACCCAGCGCCAGAGCCCGTTGACCCAGCGCCAGAGCCAGAGCCCGTTGACCCAGCGCCAGAGCCCGTTGACCCAGCGCCAGAGCCAGAGCCCGTTGACCCAGCGCCAGAGCCAGAGCCCGTTGACCCAGCGCCAGAGCCAGAGCCCGTTGACCCAGCGCCAGAGCCAGAGCCCGTTGACCCAGAGCCAGAGCCCGTTGACCCAGCGCCAGAGCCCGTTGACCCAGCGCCAGAGCCAGAGCCCGTTGACCCAGAGCCAGAGCCCGTTGACCCAGCGCCAGAGCCAGAGCCTGTTGACCCAGCGCCAGAGCCAGAGCCCGTTGACCCAGAGCCCGTTGACCCAGAGCCCGTTGACCCAGAGCCCGTTGACCCAGCGCCAGAGCCCGTTGACCCAGCGCCAGAGCCCGTTGACCCAGCGCCAGAGCCCGTTGACCCAGCGCCAGAGCCCGTTGACATCAAGTCTGTTCCCGTTCCTGAGCCTGTCCTTCTCCCCAAGAAAATTTTGGGGGGGGGGCTATACGCCTTCGCCGTGGCCGGCCAAGGACCCATGGAGGCCTGAAAGAATAACACCACCATGGCCGCCCGAAGGGTCCTCACCGCCGTGGCC
Organism: Chrosomus eos; assembly: GCA_036326025.1. Taxonomy (NCBI): domain Eukaryota; kingdom Metazoa; phylum Chordata; class Actinopteri; order Cypriniformes; family Leuciscidae; genus Chrosomus; species Chrosomus eos. The sequence goes on along the minus strand of CM070824.1, from coordinate 45,938,560 downwards.
ACCTGAAGGGTCCTCACCGCCACGGCCACCTGAAGGGTCCTCACCGCCGTGGCCACCTGAAGGGTCTTCACCGCCGTGGCCACCTGAAGGGTCTTCACCGCCGTGGCCACCTGAAGGGTCCTCACCGCCTCGGCCACCTGAAGGGTCCTCACCGCCGTGGCCACCTGAAGGGTCTTCACCGCCGTGGCCACCTGAAGGGTCTTCACCACCGTGGCCACCTGAAGGGTTTTCTCCACCGTGGCCACCTGAAGGGTCTTCACCGCCGTGGCCACCTGAAGGGTCTTCACCACCACGGCCACCTGAAGGGTCTTCACCGCCGTGGCCACCTGAAGAGCCTGCACCGCCATGGCCACCCAAAGGGTCCTCACCGCCTTGGACGCCCGAGGGTCCCACAGCTCCGCCCTGGACGCCCGAGGGTCCCACAGCTCCGCCCTGGACGCCCGAGGGTCCCACAGCTCCGCCCTGGACGCCCGAGGGTCCCACAGCTCCGCCCTGGACGCCCGAGGGTCCCACAGCTCCGCCGTGGCCGGGTCCCACTGTGTGGCCACGCCCACAGCCTGCTCCGCCGTGGCCACGCCCACAGCCTGCACCGTCGTGGCCACGCCCACAGCCTGCACCGTCGTGGCCACGCCCACAGCCTGCACCGTCGTGGCCACGCCCACAGCCTGCACCGCCCTGGAGGCTTCCTGGACCTGCACCATGCCCTCGTCAGCCTCCAGGGCGCCCACCCTCCCACCCCTTTGGATGTTATACGGCGCGAGGACGCGCCTTCGGGGAGGGGGGAGGTACTGTCACGATTCTATGTGTTTAGTTATGTTTTGAGATCGTTTTCCCCTGTCTTTGTGATTTTGGTTTAGTCCTGTTAGTTTTTCCCGCTCCTCGTTTGTTCAGATTCTCTGCACCTGTTTTCAGTTAATTATCTCGTTTGGTTCAGTTCATTTAAGCCCTGTGTTTTCCCTCAGTGTTTGTTGGTCGTCGTCGATGTATGGTTGTGTTTCCCCTGAAGTCCTGGAGTCTGTTATTTTGTTCCTGTTTGGTTTTGGAAGTTTCATTTTGTAAAATAAATCAACTATATCACAGATCTCTTGTCCTCGTCTTCGGCTACCTGCACACAACCCTGACACATATGTGTGAGAGAGAAAGAGACAGAGTGTGTGTGTGTGTGTGTGTGTGTGTGTGTGTGTGTGTGTGTGTGTGTGTGTGTGAGATAGAGAGAAAGAAACAGAGACATTAGTCATTTAAAAAAAAAAAATTATCATAGAGAATGTTTTAAATACTAATATCAGCTTACGAGGGAAACGGAGGCGGAGTTATTAGTGATGCTTCTGCTACTGCTGGAGAGGTCTGTGCACCTTTACCGATCAGAGTAAAGCCTTGTTTACAAAAAGCCTTGTTTATATCGCGCGTCCGCACGAGCGCGGCAAAAATGACGCGTTGGGTGCGCAAGACCGGCAAGACCTCATTTCACTTGGCTGTGTGCACAGCTTTTTTTGTAACAGCGCGCGCGGCGCCGCATCCGAGGATGAACGACTTCAAGCGAATCTGTCCGAGCTTGTAGGCCTACGTCTCACACAATCAGGCCGTAAAAATACGGGATATTTTACGGGAAAATACTAAAACGGGAAGACAGCGGGAAAAACAGCTAAAATACGTGAGAAACCCGGAAAAAACGGGAGGGTTGACAGCTATGGTGTGTGTGTGTGCGTGTGTGTGTGCGTGTGCGTTGTGTGTGCGTGTGTGTGTGTGTGTGTGTGTGTGTGTGGTGTGTGTGTGTGTGTGTACTGTATGTGTGTTTGTGTGATATTTGGAGGACAACTTTGTACCCGGAATTGAGTAAAAACCTGAAACTCCATCATGTGTACAAGAAATACTGAAATACTAGAAGGCCACACATGCCATTTTTAAATATAATTTGTTAATGTTGAAATAAAGTGTGTATGAAAAACAATGTGCTGGACACCAAAGGGATCACAGCACACATACACACACACACACATGTTGGTGCAACAGCATTATGAGGACTCTCTCCATAGGCGGAATGGTTTTTATACTGTACAAACTATATATTCTATCCCCCTACACTGCCCCTGTCCCTAAACCTATCCCTTACAGGAGACATGCTGCATTTTTACATTTTTTAATAAAACATAGTTTTTTGTTTTTTAAGCCATTTGATTTATGATGACTTTTGAAATGTCCTCATAAACCACCCATAAGTTGTAATACCAGTGTAATACACATGTCATTATACAAATTTGTGTCCTCATAAATCACATAAACCAACTCACTCACTCACACACACACACACACACACACACACACACACACACACACACACACACACACACACACACACACACACACACACGGTGAAAGACACGACTACATCACAATGATCTGATTATGATGTCAGAAAATAAAAGATATTATGAGAGAATCACAGATCATCACTCAGACAGAAAGAGGCGTTTCTGACGGGTTAACCTTTGACCCAGCACAAAACTCTCACTCTTAACTGTGAGACTGCAGCATACAATATGAATTACTACAAGTTTAAAACTTTGCATGGAAGTTTGTCTCTGCCATGGATTAAAAATAAAAAAGCTGATCGTTTATCTCACCATTCTGACTTTTCTTGCTATTGTGAGTTTATATCTCATAAATTGGACTTTATCATCACAATTACGAGTTTATATTTCATAATTTGGACTTTATTATTGCAATTGCAAGTTTATATTTCATAATGCAGACTTTATTATTATCACTATTGTGAGTTTATATTTCATAATTCTTACTTTATTATTGCAATTACGAGTTTATTTTTCATAATTTGGACTTTATTGTTGCAATTGCACATTTATATCACAATTCAGACTTTTTTTCTCACAATTATGAGTTTATATTTCATAATTTGGACTTTATTATTGCAATTGTGAGTTTATATCTTACAAGTCGATTTTGTCTTTTTTGCAATTCGGACATTATCATCACAATTGTGAGTTTTTGGACTTTATTATTGGAATTCCGAGTTTATATCTCACAACTTCGACTTTATTTCTCACAATTCAGAGTTTATACCATTTTTTTGTTAAGAAACAAAGCCAGTACTGCCATTTATAAACTCCCAATTGTGATATAAATTGTGAGAAAGAATAATGATATTAGTAAAAAACTTAGGAAGCTGGTTTCCCATCCTGAAGTTTCGGGCTGTTGTGTCCGGACGACAGCAGGTGTTTCTGTCATTCCCTGAGGAAAGGACATGCTCTTCCCACAAACACAATCATGATGGGCGGAAGTGAAATGAAATGAATTTGCTGAATTTGATAAGCTGTCATCTCCGAGCATTCGTCACGGGTTCAGAAAACTAATCTCATTTGAGGAGAGCGTTTGACTTCAGAAGAGCATCTGCATTAACCTTCACACGCTGAGATTTACATAGAAAAGAAATAAAAAAAAATAACTGAAAATATAATGGCAGAATGGAACTGACAAAAGTGACAGAAACACATTCAGATTTTACCAGAAGGAGAAAAGAAAAGATTGACCTTCTTCGAGAAAAAAAAACTTTTTGTGTTTAAGGTGAGAACATGTCTAGGTGACATTTCATACAAAAATCAAAAATAAATTATATTTCGCATAAAAAAAAAGACCATTGTGATTTTTTTGGATTATCTTCATATCAAATCAGCACTTTGTTTCTCATAACTGTAATATGTTTAGATCTTTTACTTTCCAGTTGTTTTTGCTGTAATTCTGATTATTTTCAAAAGTGCTCATTACTACACCATAAAAATAATATTCTTGGAGTATGTTTTACAAGAAAATACTATTTGTTTTTTCTACTTCAAAATTACAGCTCCGCATCACTGCGCTTAGTTAACTGTAATAACGGAAAATAGGATAAAATTCATAACAAGAAAAAACATGCGGCCCCGTGCGCTTGATCTGCAGTTTTCAATGTTTGACTTCACAATCAATGGACACATACAGTTTCATTTTAATAAATAAAGTATGTAGTCCTATCTATAATCAATAGAAAATTAAACTGGATATATAAAGATAGTCCTGCTGCACAGGTTTTCGTAATTATTGCAAATAATATAACAAATAAAATTTTTTTTATAGGCCTACTTGTTAAAAGGGCTTTTTGTGTTTCATTTATTAGGCTAGTCTACTGTCAATAATAGAAAAGAAAATTAACGAATTAAAACGAATTGAATTAATAAATAAAAAATAATGATGCACATGCTTTTCTGTTTCATTATTGCAACCCCTCTCTCTCTCTCTCTCTCTCTCTCTCTCTCTCTCTCTCTCTCTCTCTCTCTCTAATAACTGCATTAATAACTGCATAAAGCCGAGGTCTAAGGCCGGATATTAATGTAATTTGATACTTATGACTGATCAGTGTTCAGCGCGTTCAGTCGGTGTTTAAGACCTGCTACAGTCGATGGAAACAGTCAGTCTCGAATGTTTCAGCGAGTCGTAAGTGTGTCCATCATTATTCTGCTATCAGCGGCTCAAACCTCCGTTATTAACTCTAAAATGACGTTTTGGAATCAGCAATGGAGGCATGGGTAAGAAATTAGTCCTACATAAAAGAGCGTTTTAATGACAAAAACTTGACAAACGTCTTGAAATGCATCATCTGAACAATGTTTCGAGGTGTGGTAACTGTAGTATATTATTATTAAATCAGTGGCCTGTCGTCATTTTTTCCTTACATAGAGTATTTAATCGACTAATACTGTAATGACATGTAGTCACTTGTAGTTGGAATGTCTAAAGTGGGCCATCGAAATACCAAACTATCTTATATAAAACTATACAAACTACTTTTCTCAGGTGTGATAAAGTGAATATTTACATGCTCAGCAAGCAAACACACACACACACACACGCACCACACGCACGCACACACGCACGCACACACACAAACACACACCAGTTTCAGCAGAGTCAGCTCAACACCTGAGATCAACACCTTCTCGAAGACGAAGTGAAATTCTCAGCTTTTTCCAGTCGTCTGCATCTCTGAGCCGCAGCCGCAAAACTACATTCAGATCCTCCAGCCTGAGGTTCGTCTGAGCAACTACTCCATCTTAAAGACAGCCGTTATATCAGGTGCTTTATTACGATCAGACACTAAACGCAGAACATCTGCAGATCCTCAATAAACACAGGAACATACATCAGCTAAGTTCATCGAGTTTACCCAGTTAAATCACTTGTGGTACAGTGTTTTAAAGTGAACATTTGTGTTTTTGGTCAAATTTCCCCTGACTATTAATCATCTATTTTAGGAGCGTCCTAAACCCAAATATTTTGGAAAGATCTCAGTAATTACTTACAAAGAAAAAGCTTTAACTTAGAAGAAGTTGATGTTATGCTAAAAAGTTTTTCATTTGATGGTGATAAAAATCTATAAATTTATATTTGATTAAATTACTATACTTGCCCGGTACTATATTCATAAAGTCAAATGGAATGGAAAAATGCCAAATTTTGAATAATTAAAAATATATTTAAAACCAATATCAACAAATTTTTTCTGTAAATGCCTTTCTTTTTTTCCCTTTTGTTTACCCTTGACGTGTGGTTATATGTACTCCTGTATGTAAATTATGTTTTGTTATTAAAATGCAATAAAAAAAATTCATTAGCAATGTTTCCATCCACCTATTTTTGGGGAAAATCGGATTAAAAAACAACAACACTGGATGGAAACACCAAGATATTTGTATCCAATAAGAAGTCATGTGCATAAACTACGAACGAAACACATTTACTGAATAAATCCCTCAGTAAACTCATGTGACTTTGGCTCAGCGTCAGCTGTGATTGGATAACTGGAGTAACCAGTGGACCAATGGTGTCGCAGCATCTCTAATGTTGGTTTGGTGTTTCTGAAACGCTGGAGATTGTGGAGTGTGGTGTGTGGTGTTGTGTGGTGTGGTGTGTGTGTGTGTGGTGTGTGGTGTGTGTGTGTGTGTGTGTGTGTGAGTGTGTGTGGTGTGTGTGGTGGTGGTGTGTGTGTGTGTGTGGTGTGTGTGTGTGTTGTGTGTGTGGTGTGTGT
>CM070824.1:45887487-45927487 GCA_036326025.1 Chrosomus eos | reverse complement strand
GAAGTTCTGAACATGAAATTGACACACAAAAAAATATAATATTACAAACTTAATGCACATTTGTAGAAAATTTAAGATTTTTTTTAAGTAACTTCAGTAAGGGTTTCAATGAATTCCCTTAGAAAATCTATAGTATTCACATGTATGCATCATATATGCAAAAATAGTACAAATAGTAATATGATACTTCAAAACATGCACAGATAGAGAAATAAGAGATCAATGAAATTAATAAGAGAGATTAAGAAGTTAAAAGACAAATATGAAGTGTGTTTACGACGACTACTTCAACTGTTGCTAATTATCACACACCATGCAAATGTAATCCACTTATTCAATAATCGTATTCAATTATATTCAATAATATAATATATAGTAAAGTGTAATTTATTCCTGTGATCAAAGCTGAATTTTCAGCATCATTACTCCAGTCTTCAGTGTCACATGATCCTTCAGAAATCACTATAATATGATGATTTGATGCTCAAGAAACATGATTATTATCAATGTTGAAACCAGTTCATATTTTAGTCGAAACTGATGCATTTTATTTTTCAGGATTCTTTGATGAATAAAAAGTTTGAAAGAACAGCATTTATTTGAAATAGAATCTTTTGTAGCATTATAAACATCTTTACTGTCACTTTTGATCAATAAAATAATTAATTTCTTAAAAAATAAAAACAATCTTAGTGATTCCAATCTTTTGAACACTAGTAAATTATAATCATTTATTTTCTATTGTTGTATTTCTTTGTAATAAAGTTATGATGTAATCCCATTTACTTTTGTTTTACTTTTGCATTACTGCCAAACAGCCATGTTTTTAACTGTCGTGCCAAAAGCGGGCGTGCTAGTGCTAATGCTAGTGCTAGTGCTAGTGCTAGTCACTCCCGGGGCTTGATCAGGCTTGAGGAGTGTTATGAACATGACTCCATGTACCAGCTAACATCAGCATTACAGACTTACTGGAAGTAAGACATCGATTAACAGGCACGCCGAAAAAAATACGCGCTGCTCACGCTTGCGGTGTGAAAACGGCCTTAATTCACGAGGTTTCCTACATGTGCGTTCCGTGTGCACGTGTGATGCTGATGTTGATAATCATGCGGCGCCAGAGTGCATTTGACCGGCTAAAATCTGCATATGTCAGACTGACCGGCCGGTCGCCGATCACGTGAAAATCTGCAATTCGGGTCACCAGCCGATCAATCGGTGCATCTCTAGTCTGAAGGAATGAGAGAGTAAGAGGCAGAGAGTTGTGTGGGTGCTGACCCTTACTGGCCCCATCAGGCCCCCGTAGAACGGTGCACTCCTCTATCTGCCCCAACGACTCAAACAGACGCCGGACGTCGTCTTCGCTCTGCTGTTTTCCCAACATGCCCACAAACAGCTTCCGGTCTTCTGAGAGAGAGACAGAGAAAGACACAAATTACCTCACATTCGCTCATACACTGCAAAAAAGATTCTCTTACTCAGTACTTTTGTCTTATTTCCAGTCCAAACATCAAAAAAATCGTAAATCAAGATGGATTTAATAAAGTAGTAAAATGAATGGGGAATAAATCAAAATTAAGTGAGTTTTTGCTTAAAACGAGCAAAATTATCTGAAAAATAATGTTAATTCAATCGGAAACAAGATTATTTTTCTTACCCCATCGGCAGATAATTTAGCTTGTTTTAAGCAAAAACTCATTTAATTTAGATTTTTTCCCCCCAGAAAACAAGACATAATACCTAATGGCATTTTACTCATCTAGTAAATGTTTCAGTCACACTTTATTTTAAGGTGTCATTGTTTCAGTGTAATTATATATATAAGTACTGAGTAATAATAGTTAACTACATGTACTTACTATAGGGTTAGGGTGGGATTAGGGTTTGGTTGAGGGTTAGTTGCATGTATGCATAATTTACTGTTATTACTACGGTAAGTACATGTAACATATGTAACAAGGACACTGTAAAATAAAGTGTTACCAATGTTTCTTGATTTAAGATATTCTTGATTTTTTAGATATTTGGACTGGAAACAAGACAAAAATACTGAGTAAGAAAATCCTTTTTTGCAGTGTAGTGTTGTCAAAAGTACCGACTTTGGTACCAAGTCGATACTGAAATTAAATAAATGTGACGCTTCGAGCGCAATCGTAAACACCTCTGATTGGCTATTGTGTTCACAAGCTCATTGGATGTCTCTGATTGGCTACATTGATCAACGCACGGGAGTGTTTGAGAGCATCTATCTGTGTAAGCGCTCGCTGAAGATTGATGTATATTTACATGTTTTTGAAGCGCTGATCATTTTAGCCAATCACAGACATGTTTGATGAGTGTGTGAACACAACGGCCAATCAGAGGTGTGTACGATTCCGCTCAACGGTTCTCAAAGCGTCACATTTTTTAAATTTCAGTATCGACTTGGTACCGAAGTCGGTAGTTTTGACGACACTATCACACACACAGAGTTCATGAGATCCAGCGGGATCTGTGACGTCACGAGAGTCGAGGAGGAAAAGATCACACTGCAAAACTAATATTTCCGTCTTATTTTGTGCTTCCAGTACAAATATCTAAACATTCTTTACAAGAGATGTTTACTTGAGAATAGAGCTGCACGATTAATCGTTTAAAGATCGCGATCTTCATTCAATCTCATTCGTAAATGACAGTGTCTTTTCAGCCACATATTATAATTATTTCTGTCTTACAAATGTTCATATAATCACAGAAGTACTGGGATAAAAGTTAATAGTTGGGATCTAAACAATGATGTCTACGGTAGTGCTCAATATAGAGTAACTCACCTTTTAAGAGTAACTTGGCGCTTCAAATAACGATTATATCGATTATAATTAAAGCAGTAGGTGGCGACAAGTGACTGTTAAAAATGTATGTCATTGAATCATTCACTCAAAAGATTCGCTTAAAAAACGCTGATTCATCCAGTAATAAAACAAATGAAGTATTTATGTGAGTCATTGAATCATTCACTCAAAAGATTTGTTCAAAAATGCTGATTCATTCATAATCAGTGAGTCTTTGAATCATTTTTAATTTTCCCCCCAAAAATAATTTAGACTAAATCATTTAAAATTAGTATTTTGTCAGAACCTCTAGTAAAGTAGGTTATTTTGTTTAGTTGTCTGTTCAGAATAGTGGGAGAATCATGATCTGTGTTTGAAACCAAAACATCGTTTATTTATCCAGAATCGTGCATCACTAATTGAGACCAGAAAATATCTGTCAGAAAAATAAACTATAAATAAAAGGTCTCATTTGTTAACATAAGTAAATGCATACACTTAAATGAACTAACAAAAAGCAATGTATTTTACAGCATTTAGTTACAGATCGTACACGTTCCTATCCATTATATGAGTCTATTACTGTAGTTTCCGCTGTTTAATTGAATGTTCGTCCGGTAAGCACTTCAGCTCTGTGTTAATATCACAATCCTTTCATGCCAATGAAAAAGCTGGAGAGCGTATAATCAATATTTCATGCCGTAACTGTATTTTATGGTTTTGTCAGATCTTTTTGACACTGAACTCAATAAGAAACTGCTGAAGAAATCAAAACATTCAGAGGAAGAGAAAGCTGACAAGTGTGAAGGAGGAAAATAAACCGCTGTCGCATGTTATAGCCCTGAAACGCTGTACATACAAGTACATTATTGAGTCTTTCCGATTGAGAACTGTTATTTGAAGACGTCGAGCTTCATTCGCTCATCTAAACACACCTGTATCCCCTCATTCATCGTTCCCTCATGTCTTCAGGCTGACAGCTTGTATTCCCTCCACATTGAGTCTTACATAAGCTGTTTTAATGGAGATTTGCGCTGTATGAGCCCAGACTCATCATCTGTCTTCTGTACTGTACCAGAGCTTTACATAATGCATACGAGCCTTCAGAGAGCGCTGGGATACGACACTCATCCTGAGAGGAAGAGATCAGAGACTGCGACACTTATTCCACACTATACAACTGATACGGCTGAGATTTAGCCGAGATAAGGCTCAGATTTAGCCGAGATACGGCTGAGATTTAGCTGAGATACAACTGAGATTTAGCTGAGATAAGCCTGAGATACAACTGAGATTTAGCTGAGATAAGCCTGAGATACAACTGAGATTTAGCTGAGATAAGCCTGAGATACAAGTGAGATTTAGCTGAGATAAGCCTGAGATACAACTGAGATTTAGCTGAGATAAGCCTGAGATACAACTGAGATTCAGCTGAGTTAAGCCTGAGATACAAGTGAGATTTAGATGAGATAAGGCTGAGATACAACTGAGATTTAGCTGAGATAAGCCTGAGATACAACTGAGATTTAGATGAGATAAGGCTGAGATACAACTGAGATTTAGCTGAGATACAACTGAGATTTAGCTGAGAAAAGCCTGAGATACACCTGAGATTTAGCTGAGATAAGCCTGAGATACACCTGAGATTTAGCTGAGATAAGCCTGAGATACATCTGAGATTTAGTTGAGATAAGCCTGAGATACAACTGAGATTAAGCTGAGATAAGCCTGAGATACAACTGAGATTTAGCTGAGATACAACTGAGATTTAGCTGAGAAAAGCCTGAGATACACCTGAGATTTAGCTGAGATAAGCCTGAGATACACCTGAGATTTAGCTGAGATAAGCCTGAGATACATCTGAGATTTAGCTGAGATAAGCCTGAGATACAACTGAGATTAAGCTGAGATAAGCCTGAGATACAACTGAGATTTAGCTGAGTTAAGCCTGAGATACAACTGAGATTTAGCTGAGATAAGCCTGAGATACAACTGAGATTTAGATGAGATAAGGCTGAGATACAACTGAGATTTAGCTGAGATATAACTGAGATTTAGCTGAGAAAAGCCTGAGATACACCTGAGATTTAGCTGAGATAAGCCTGAGATACACCTGAGATTTAGCTGAGATAAGCCTGAGATACAACTGAGATTTAGCTGAGAAAAGCCTGAGATAAACCTGAGATTTAGCTGAGATAAGCCTGAGATACACCTGAGATTTAGCTGAGAAAAGCCTGAGATACACCTGAGATTTAGCTGAGATAAGCCTGAGATACACCTGAGATTTAGCTGAGATAAGCCTGAGATACACCTGAGATTTAGCTGAGATAAGCCTGAGATACAACTGAGATTTAGCTGAGAAAAGCCTGAGATACACCTGAGATTTAGCTGAGAAAAGCCTGAGATACACCTGAGATTTAGCTGAGATAAGCCTGAGATACAACTGAGATTTAGCTGAGATATATATATATATATATATTAGGGCCGGGACTTTAACGCGTTAATTAAGATTAATTAATTACAGACTTTAACGCGTTAATTAAGATTAATTAATTACAGACTTTAGACTTTGTACCGCGGAACGTTTCTCACTGGATGAGTTTCGGCGGACCGATTATACTGGAGCACCAACTAGCGTCAGAAGAGCTGACGGGATCGCGCTTCATAGATCGCCTCAGTCGGACTAAATTAAGTTCTTTTGTATTTAGTCCTACAAATGTGACTCACACCTTCACTCTCAAAGAGGTTATTTTTTATTATGAAAATCCAAAGTTGCTTTCCCTTGAGTATGTTGTTAACTTCTTTATCTTGTATGATAATTTCTCATCCACAAGCAAAAATGGCTTAAATCTCCTTTGAGCTTTCCTCTTTTTCTGGCTGATTTTGACTCTTTTATTTCGTCCCTTAGACTTATAAATAAATAACAAGAAAAGTGAAAATGTTTTGATGCATTATGATGATTTATTCAAAGACATGACTTGACATTATTATGCTTTTCTTTCTTTTTTATGTATTACATAATTTGATGTATGCAATCCCAGGATATTTATTTTCTGTTAGGTACCTTTGTTTGTTTGTTTGTACACCTTGCTTAACTTCCCTGAGTTGGTAGTTATGTATAAGTTCTGCAATAAGAAAAATAGATCGCCTCGATCGCTTTGGTTGGCCCCTTGGATGGGAAATTTTGTTATAAAAAACGAACGAATGGAAGCGTTGATAAGAGCATGGTTGTGTGCAAGCTGCAACAAGGAATTCGCTATTGCTATTAGTGTAGTGTTGCAATATGCTATTGCTACACTTAATGGCAAAAATTGCACTGGTCTGTTGGACTTTGTTGAACAAAAATAAACAATATGTTGTTGCTTAAGCTTATGTAGGCCTATTCAGTCATTATTCAATGGTATACTAAAAATCCATGTGAAAAAAATGACTTCTCACTGTTCTCAGGTCAAATATTTATGCGATTAAAATGCGATTAATTTCGATTAATTAATTACAAAGCCTCTAATTAATTAGATTAATTTTTTTAATCGAGTCCCGGCCCTAAAATATATATATATAAACAAATGTCCACCTAATTTTTTTTTCTAAAGATTTACTAAAGTAATTCTGGGAAATGGAGTCATGTTCTATCATGTTCCACAAAATTACAATTACCGTATATACCCGAATATAAGACGAGGTTTTTGTCCTAAAAATAGGATGAAAAATGGGGGGTCGTCTTATATTCGCGATATAGACAAAATCACGGGGGGAAAAGGGAGAAAGCAGGGAGAAACAGTAGAGGGCGCCAACACAAGGTAGTGTGGAGCAGGCACCGTGGCGCGCTTCATAAGAAGAGAAATATGCTCGTTTTGGATGCATTCCGCGGACAAATCCGGACTGTCCGTCCGAAATCCGGACATAAGGCCACCGTATCCACAATTGCAAACATACATAGGCCTACATAATTATTGCATTTTTGTGAAAAGGTTATTCATTTTTGTCACTCGTTCATTCATTTATTAATTTCTCTCATTTCTCTCTTCAACTCATTAACAGATTGCACTTTATTTTGTGACAAATTAATCCAAAAATTTAATGAATGGTGTTAAAATGTTTTAATTATCACTAGAATTTTCAAATAAAATTATTTTCTGTTGAAAACCAGATTTTTTCCACAAAAGTCCCTTTCCCTCAAAAATAAGTCTGGAAAATGGGGGGGGGGGGGTCGTCTTATATTCAGGGTCGTCTTATATTCGGGTATATACGGTACAATAAATCAAACTTAATTATTTGTTCTGTGACTAGAGCTTTTAACATTCATTGCTGTGGGAAAATATTTCATGTTTATGTAATCTGTACAAGTAGTTCAAACTAATATAATTTATAGAATATGTTATGCAATCATGTCTGACATACTGTTTGTTACATTGTTAAACACTTCACTTAAAATATCTATATGAATTTCTTAGAATTTGTTTTGAATTGCAATTCTGCTTCCTTTAATTCAAATTCAAATTGTAATTCTAGATCCTGTTTTTGACAGCAATTCAAATTCAATTCAAATTCAAGAATTGAATAGGAATTAAGGAGTCATTCTTAATTCAATTCTGAATTGTGCACAAGCCTGCTACTGAGATTTAGCTGAGATAAGGCTGAGATACAACTAAGATTTAGCTGAGATAAGGCTGAGATACAACTGAGATTTAGCCGAGATTTAGCTGTAATACAACTGAGATTTAGCTGAGATAAGGCTGAGATACAACTGAGATTTATCTGAGATGAGATAAGGCTGAGATACAACTGAGATTTAGCTGAGATAGGGCTGAGATACAACTGAGATTTAGCCGAGATTTAGCTGTAATACAACTGAGATTTAGCTGAGATAAGGCTGAGATACAACTGAGATTTAGCTGAGATAAGGCTGAGATACAACTGAGATTTAGCCGAGATTTAGCTGTAATACAACTGAGATTTATCTGAGATGAGATAAGGCTGAGATACAACTGAGATTTAGCTGAGATAGGCCTGAGATAATACAAAACTGAGAAGTGAGTACAACTGAGATTTATCTGAGATAAGCTGAGATAAACTAATTTAGCTGATTTGAAGCATGAGATAAACGTATTATACTGATTTCTGAAGATCATTGACACATGAAGACTGGAAGTAATGTTGCTAAAATTCAGCTTGATACAGGAATAAATTAATTTTACTATATATTCACATAAAATATATTGTATAATAGAATATATTGTATTATAGAAATATTGTAATAACATTTCACTATTTTTACAGTATTTTTGATGCAAACTTATTACTGGTAAAGCCAAGAGTCGTCATTAAACAGCTCATAAGACATTAACAATTTCAACTCATTTCAAATGCAAAGGGCTTAGCCAATCACAACAGACGATTATATCGGGAACTCTTAAAGGCACAGTAGCACAAACAGCCTGTGAGATTATAAGGACCAGAAAAGCTTGAAATTAATGGACCTCAAGGGAGAAATGACAAACGAGCAAGAAGTGGATGGATTCAGTGCAGACTACAGAATCTATCAAAACATTTTATTTTATTTTCTGGATTGCATAGTGCAAAAAGTGCAAAGTGTACGAGTTAGAATCAATAGATACAGCTATAAAATGACTAGCCTACATGCAAGTTTAAATGTTCAATTCTCTCTGTACCTTTATCAACGATATAAACTAACTTTACAACTTTAACGTGCACTGATATAGCAAGACTTTTTCTTTTAGTTGTCCTCTTTCATAGACAGCTATTTTCTTCTTGCTGTGTAAATTTGTTTAAATTATTAATATTTTTCAATCTTTTATTACAGCTATTCAATTATAGCAACAAAAACAAGTTTATAAAAACAATGCATATATGCATATAAGACAAAAATCACAAAGAAAGAAAAAAAATCTAAATCACAAAGAAAATAAAAAGAAAATCTAAGAAAGGGGGGTGGAACGTTCTAGTTCTTCATTAATTTCCTTAAGGGAAAAATTAAATGCTTTTAAATTCTAATGCAGCAGTTACATCATGAATACATATGCATGTTTATTATAAAATCCGCTGATCTTAGTCAAACCCTGTCTGTCTCTCTGTATATGTGTGTGTGCGTGTGTGTGTGTGTGTGTGTGTGTGTGTGCTCTAGGGCCCGGGGCTCCGCACACATCAGGGGCCACTTGTGTCAGCTTTACAAGCCTAATTAACGAGCCATAAGCGCAATAATGAACGCTTCCGACATGTTAGTCTACGCTGAGGAAAAATGAAATCCCCCTCAGAGGATGCTGGAAGTTCCCGGAGCGTTCCTCAGGGATGGACAGGAGAGAAATTGAATTTACAGTCCGTTATCTTTTTATTCCCGGATCTATGAGTAATATTCACCATCTCTGCGTCCGCGGCGCACACAAACACACACACACACACACACACGCACACGTTGGAGTTTTTCCTAATAATGTATTAGTAAATGTTAAAATTAATATTAACTAAGATTAATAAATACTGTAGAATTACTGTTCAATCTTAGTTCATGTTAAAAGTAAAACTAATGTTAACTAATGAACCTTGTTGTCAAGTGTTACCAATTCAACTTGTTTTTCTAAACAGAGATTTTTTGTCATCATCAGGTCTTGCCGAAACTCTACACACTACAAAACTACACACAAGTGCTGAATTAATACTCACACAGCTCAGTTTATTAGAGGAATGAAACTTGAGGTAACGCAGCGCTGTTTCACTCGCTCTAATAGTTACACTATCACACTAAACGCATTTGAGTGTGTTGAATGTTGTTAGTTGGGTTGTTTGTTGGCTGTATGAGACTAAGTAAGCTAGATCAACATTAGAATAACATACAGATTATATTCTAACATTTCATCATGTTGAACTAAATAACATTGATTAGTTTTATGTACATTTGCTCTCCTGTGTAATAAAGCACATGAACACTCGCGTCTCTGTCGAGTGGAAGTTAGTCGTGGACGTGGAGCTCTCGCATCTCGAAACATGTTGATCTTCATTTTAGTCTCTTTCTGTCTCAAAGTCTGCTTGCCATGGTCCATAATGTTTGAACAAAACAACAACAGCGTGAGCGTCCTGCTAGGCATAACGGGCATAACCCAGTTGTCCACGTCTGTCGTCATGGTTACTATGGCAGTACGAGCAGAAACAATGGTGGAAACCGAGGGTAATGCGGATATGACACCATTGACTGGCGACTCCTCACCGCTGCTCACACGCCCCGTTTCCTCGGTTAAAATCGCAATTTTTCTCACGATTTACAAATAAATTTGGATATAACATATTAAGCAAATCTATAAATTGCCTAGTGGTTTTTGGATATTTTACTGCAGAAAATCCTACATATTGTATCTTTAATTACTCGTGCTGGAATGAGATCCGCCTCGACACACAGGAGGAGAACGACACGAGACTCGAGCCACACACACCTCGACACAAGGACGTGCGTTTCAAAAGCTTGTCGGCACATCGCTCATCATTTTAGGTTTCAAATATTTGTCTTTGATTTCGCCTCATTAAAAACAGCAGAGCCTCATTAATTCAAATATTTAGTCAATTAAAGTCTGAATCCTGTATGAATTTGGGAAATAAAACAGCCTGAAATAAAGCATGGGAAGTCCAAACGGGTTCCGCCATTTCCTCTCCCTGTAATAAATGGTTAATTTATCCAGAAATGAAACTTCTGGTTTTCTTTTCCATGGGGAAGAAAAAAATTGTTTCCAAAGCTGCTCTTTTTCCATATAATGGAAGTGGATAGTGAGACATCAGCCATTATATTTTTAAAAACTAATTTTTGTAATCAACTGTTTTTTTGTTGTTGTTTTTTGCAAAAGATTTGGCACAATTTATTTTCAAGTATTCTATGGATTTATTGGAGGAAGTACAAATATTTAGCTTAAGTTAGTCTTTGTTAAAAATCTATCTCTATTTTGAAAATGGTATTTCTTTAATTTAATATGCTACAGCTGTAAGAAAATAATTCGAATGACTTTTTTTCTACTCTATTTTGTTTTAGTCTGTTCTAGTCTGTTCTATTCCAATCTATTCCTTTCTATTCTATTCTATTCTATTCTGTTTGACCCTATTCCGTTCTATTCTATTTTATTCCATTCTATTCTATCCTATTCTATTCTACTCGGCTTGTATGGAGAATTGTTTTATTTCCTCCATGTAAAACTGATGTGTGTTTTGCAAAATAAGTAAATGAAAAAAATAGAGATGCACCGATTACAATTTTCTAGGCCGATTCCGATTTCTATATAAATTACTCCTGGTGTGGGAAATTCACACACATCTAAAGTGCAGTGTTATGGAAGAACTATTTCTTTCTTTTTACATCCAATATCCAACTATTTTTTTTATATATTTAGCAAACTAAACTTCTATATGAAAACAGGTAATGGCAATAAAATAATATATAAATAACAAATAAAAATAAAATAAATATATCCTTGCAGTATAAAGATATTTCTCAACACACACACACACACACACACACACACACACACACACACACACACACACACCACACACACACACACACACACACACACACACACACCACACACACACACACACACACACACACACACACACACACACAAGTGTCTGACTGTCTGAATTAATTCTGATCATTTCACAACAAAATAAAAACAAGATGCAAACTGCATCATAACTCATCCAGAAATGTTCACAGAAGTCTATATTAATGCATTACAATGTTAAAATATATGCAGGTACATTTTGTAGTTCATTGTTATTATTATTATTATTACAGTGTGAAATTATGCTTTGCTTATTTACAAATTAGATTATTACTATATTTTAATTCTTACATTTTGAATATACCGTACTGATGAGTTTTTTATGTTTTTTTGGCTGCATTTATTTGATCACAAATACAATACAATATTTTTAACAGAATTTTCATAACAGAAAATTCAAGTCACGTGATCAATGTTACTAATTCACTCAAAAATAATTATTTAATATCTTTCAGATTGAGCTTCAATCGTGTTCATTAACATGTTCATTGACGACCAGCTCGAGGCTCAGACTGTAAAACTACTAACAAACACACACACACACACACACACACACACCACACACACACACACACACACACACACACACACACACACACACACACACAGAACCGCAGCTGCAGGTCAAACACACACTCTCAGGATGACCAGGTGCTCCGAGTCCATCCGAACCATGATGACATCACCTGAGGATTCACCGGACCACGAGCGGATCGGGGTGTGTGTGTGTGTGTGTGTGTGTGTGTGTGTGTGTGTGTGTGTGTGTGTGTGTGTGTGTGTGTGTGAACCGGCGAGTCCTTCGATCTCAGCCGAGTCACGGAAAACCACGGCGGCACAAACAGATGGAGAGTCAATGGAGGCGAGTGACCTAAATTAACGGCCACTCCGACACACGGAGTCACTCGCCCTGTGTGTGTGGGTGTGTGTGTGTGTGAGAGAGAGAGAAAGAAGGTTAATTACCTCCTCGTCCTTCACTGTCGGCCGGTTTCACCTGGATGGGCCGGTTCATCTGAATAAAAAAGAGAGAGAGTTGTTAGAAAAGCATGTGTGTGTGTGTGTGCTGGGAGTGTGTGTGTGAGAGAGGGAGAGTATGTGTGTGTGTGTGTGTGTGTGTGTGTGTGTGTGTGTGTGTGTGTGGAGCGAGTGCATGTGTGAAGTGTGTGTATGAGCGAGTGCATGTATGTGAGAGTGAGTGTGAGTGAGTGTGTGTGTGTGTGTGTTTGTGTGTGTGTGTGTGTGTGTGTGTGTGTGTGTGTGTGTGTGTGTGTGTGTGTGAGCGAGTGCATGTGTGTGAGAGTGAGTGTGTGTGTGTGTGTGTGTGTGTGTGTGTGTGTGTGTTAAGAGTATGTTGATGCCTTTAGAGTCACACAAGTATCAGATAAATAAAAAAACACATCAAGAAATCACACATGTGCACATGAACACATATCGTCCCGTGGTGTGTGTGTGTGTGTGTGTGTGTGTGTGTGTGTGTGTGTTGTGTGTGTGTGTGTGTGTGGAGTTTCACTTATTAAAAGCAATGATCTCCAGAGAATATGCTGATGCCCAACCAGACCACAAGCATGGGAGATATTAAATCAATTGAAAAAACAATCAATCAAATATAAGTGACCCAACTGTCAACTCTGTCAAACTCCTAACCCAGTTGTTGTATCAACAATGAAAAAACATTGAAACGCTTAATACTAATGACTGAAAAAACAGGTTATTAAAATACATAAACTTCATTTGTATGAAAAAGAAACAGTTGAACAGTGAATCAACATCAATTTATGATGCTTATTTGTGTGTGTGTGTGTGTGTGTGTGTGCGCGTGTGTGTGTGTCAGGGTTGGTGTGCAGGTGACCGAAGACGAGGACACGGAAGCTTCAATATTATAGTTTTAATAACAAAATGAAACTTTCAAAAATCAAACAGGAACAAAACTCCAGGACTTCAAGGGTTACACACAACCATACATAGACGACGATCGACCAACACTGGGAGAAAACACAGGGCTTAAATACACAAGGAATGATTGAATGATTAACTGAACACAGGTGATAAAACTGAACACAAACGAGGAGCGGGAAAACTTAACAGGGCTAAACCAAAAACCACACAAGACAGGGGAAACCAAGATCACAAAAACAGAACTCAAACACATTGAATTGTTACAGTACCTCCCCCCTCCCCGAAGGCGCGACCTCGCGCCGTATAACATCCAAAGGGGTGGGAGGGTGGGCGCCCTGGAGGCTGACGAGGGCATGGTGCAGGTCCAGGAAGCCTCCAGGGCGGAGCAGGCTGTGGACGTGGCCACGGCGGAGCAGGCTGTGGGCGTGGCCACGACGGTGCAGGCTGTGGGCGTGGCCACGACGGTGCAGGCTGTGGGCGTGGCCATGGCGGAGCTGGCTGTGGGCGTGGCCATGGCGGAGCTGGCTGTGGGCGTGGCCATGGCGGAGTAGGCTGCGGGCGTGGCCATGGCAGAACTGGCAGTGGGCATGACCAAGGCGGAGCTGTCGGACCCTCGGGCGTCCAGGGCGGAGCTGTGGGACCCTCGGGCGTCCAGGGCGGAGCTGTGGAACCCTCGAGCGTCCAGGGCGGAGCTGTGGGACCCTCGGGCGTCCAGGGCGGAGCTGTGGGACCCTCGGGCGTCCAGGGCGGAGCTGTGGGACCCTCGGGCGTCCAGGGCGGAGCTGTGGGACCCTCGGGTGTCCAGGGCGGTGTAGGCTCTGTCAGGGTTGGCCCAGTGGCCGGCGGTGAAGACCCTTCAGGTGGCCGTGGTGGTGAAGACCCTTCAGGTGGCCATGGCGGTGCAGACCCTTCGGGTGGCCATGGCGGTGAGGACCCTTCGGGTGGCCATGGCGGTGAAGACCCTTCGGGTGGCCATGGCGGTGTTATTTTTTCGGGCCTCCGTGGATCTTTGGCCGGCCACGGCGAAGGCGTATAGCCCCCCCCAAAATTTTCTTGGGGAGAAAGACAGGTTCAGGAACGGGAACAGACTTGACATCAACGGACGCTGGGTCAACGGGGTCTGGGTCAACGGGCTCTGGGTCTGGGTCAACGGGCTCTGGGTCTGGGTCAACGGGCTCTGGCGCTGGGTCAACGGGCTCTGGCGCTGGGTCAACGGGCTCTGGCGCTGGGTCAACGGGCTCTGGGTCAACGGGCTCTGGGTCAACGGGCTCTGGCTCTGGCGCTGGGTCAACGGGCTCTGGCTCTGGCTCTGGGTCAACGGGCTCTGGCTCTGGCGCTGGCGCTGGGTCAACGGGCTCTGGCTCTGGCGCTGGGTCAACGGGCTCTGGCTCTGGCGCTTCATGGGACTCGGAACTGGACGGGGCCAGCACATCATGGGACTCGGAACTGGACGGGGCCAGCACATCATGGGACTCGGAACTGGACGGGGCCAGTACATCAGGGAGCTTGGGGCTAGCTTCATAATCTGGTGGGCAGGCAACGGTCTCTGGCTGGACGGTCTCTGGCTGGGCGGTCTCTGGCTGGGCGGTCTCTGGCTGGGCGGTCTCTGGCTGGGCGGTCTCTGGCTGGACGGTCTCTGGCTGGACGGTCTCTGGCTGGACGGTCTCTGGCTGGACGGTCTCTGGCTGGACGGTCTCTGGCTGGACGGTCTCTGGCTGGACGGTCTCTGGCTGGACGGTCTCTGGCTGGACGGTCTCTGGCTGGACGGTCTCTGGCTGGACGCTGGACGGGACCAGCGGCGAAGGCTCAACTGGGCTGGACGGGACCAGCGGCGAAGGCTTGACTGGGCTGGACGGGACCAGCGGTGAAGGCTTGACTGGGCTGGACGGGACCAGCGGTGAAGGCTTGATTGGGCTGGACGGGACCAGCGGTGAAGGCTTGACTGGACTGGACGGGACCAGCGGTGAAGGCTTGACTAGGCTGGACGGGACCAGCTGTGAAGGCTCTGGGGGAAGAAGCTCAGGTAGGTCGTCAAAAGGGTCAGGCTCTGACGGGCATGCCATGGGCTCAGGCTTTGGCGGGCATGCGATGGGCTCAGGCCATACTGGACTCGGGACCACCAGAACTCGATCACTTCCCCTTCTACGACCTCCACGGGTCCCGCGAAATACGGCCATCCGGGTTCCCATGAAGGCCTGCTTCCAGCTCTCCATCCTTTGTTGTGGTCGATCGTTCTGTCAGGGTTGGTGTGCAGGTGACCGAAGACGAGGACACGGAAGCTTCAATATTATAGTTTTAATAACAAAATGAAACTTTCAAAAATCAAACAGGAACAAAACTCCAGGACTTCAAGGGTTACACACAACCATACATAGACGACGATCGACCAACACTGGGAGAAAACACAGGGCTTAAATACACAAGGAATGATTGAATGATTAACTGAACACAGGTGATAAAACTGAACACAAACGAGGAGCGGGAAAACTTAACAGGGCTAAACCAAAAACCACAAAGACAGGGGAAACCAAGATCACAAAAACAGAACTCAAACACATTGAATTGTTACAGGTGTGTGTGTGTGTGTGTGTGTGTTTGTGTGTGTGTGTGTGTGTGTGTGTGTGTGTGTGTGTGTGTGTGTGTGTGTGTGTGTGTGTGTGTGTGTGTGTGTGTGTGTGTGTGTGTGTGTGTGTGTGTGTTTGTGTGTGTGTGTGTGAAAAACAATTATTCACCAGAACCCCCAAATGAAAGCCTACAGGTTTATATACATTAACACAAGTGAATAACTGGCAGGGTAATAATAAATAAATATAAATATATATATAAGAAATAATTATAAGGGAAAATGATAGATAGAGAAAATCTCACTTCAATGATCACAACAATAAAAAACTAGCAAATTGATGCATGATGATAAATTTGTGTTATTAAAGGGTACCTATCATGGAATTTTGAAAATGACCTTTCATGTAGTGTGTAACATAGATCTAAGTGAACAAAAACATCCTGCAAAGTTTTAAATATGAAAGTTCACCGTATACAAAGTTATTGTCTCTCAAAAGTAAGAGTCGACTCTGAGTCGCTGATATGAATCGATAGACGAACGATGCATTTTCTCTAACTTTCGTACGTCACTTGTACAAGTTATTTGAATTCGACACGCCCACTCAGTGCGCGCCGAGCAGACAGAGAAACCTGACAACAACATGTCGACGAGACTCTGTTCTGAAGTGCGAATCAAAAGCAAACTTTTTTTTTCACTGCCCAGGGACGAGCATGTGAAGACTCAGTGGCTAGAGTTTATATTTACAACTATACCACACAAGTATAGCCACCTTGAGCTGTGTTCACGTTATTTTAATGACGATCGCTTCACAAACACAAATGCTTTCAAGTGTGGATTCGCGAGTCGCCTGATATAGGAACGTTCAGGACCAAGTTTATTTAGATCGGCTTCATCCTCCGAATCACAACCTGTAAGTACTATTAATAATTGTTGCTTTTATGTGTGTGTGTGTGTGTGCATGTGTGCGTGCGTGTGTGTGTGTGTGTGCGTGCGTGCGTGTGTGTGAGAGAGTGAGAGTTACGCTCAGCAGCTTCTAGGTCTCCAATGTCATTTTTTTTGTTTTTTGAAATATGTGAAATTATGTGAAGCGTATTGTAGTACTGCAGTGCTTTATCAATATGTTTAAGCTTTGGGCTAACGCAAAATATAACTGACTGGGTCATCTGACCAATCACCGCCGATTAGCGTCACGCAAAGGAGGGGTTTGAAAAATGAGTCGTCAAACGAATCATTAGGGAGTCGGTGAGCAAATCAGGTAAAAATAAATGCATATTATAAGACAACAAAAGTGTTTTTTGTCATTGCATGCATGTAAAACTGTTGTTGGGGACTCCCAGAACATTATTAGGAACATTTTAAATGCCATAATATGTACCCTTTAATTATACATCTCAAACTGTGCTCAGATACTAAATCCTCAAAAGTCAGAAATCTTGAGCATAACCTTAATAAACGTTGGCAGATTTATGAACGTAAAAAAATAAAACACCCAGGGAACTACACTGCGACCAAAATGGTCGCATATGCGACCTTTTGAAATGCCATTGCGACCCTAATTTTTAATGGGTCGCAAATGTATCACTGACTATTTTGACGGGTCTGTTTTTTTTTAGTTTCTTTCGGGTTTTATTTAATCTTCTAAAACTCGTCGGATCGTCCGCTTTTTGGCGGCCGCCAAAGCAAATTTTTGTCCCGCCAAAGCCTTTTTTGATCGGTGAGTGTTGTAGAGTAGAATGACTGATGCGTTTGAGAGAGGAGAAGAGAGAGGAGGAGAGAGAGAGAGAGAGAGAGAGAGAGAGGAGTACGCGCGAACTCTCGTGTCTTCACACAACACAAGTGCTGTCTTGCTCTCTCTCTCCCTCACGCATATTATTCAAAATCAATAGATATGATAGTAAAAGGTTCGTGTCTTTATAATAGGCATGCTAATCACAATCATATAGGCTACCATCTGGGCCTGCACGGCGGCAGGAAAAAGACACAGAGATGTAAGACACCGTGTCTCTACCTTACGATGATTTTGGTACACCAAAGGTAGATTTGCGCTCTGGAGTTTGGCTGATAAACTCTGCCATGAGCTAACTAATTATATTGCAGACTAACGTTATATGATCACTAGCAGTTTTTTAGACTAGTGTTTTTTTTTTGTTGTGCTGTGTATGAATCGTAATCGCGTGATTCACGTCAAGACACCTGATTGGCTAATACTACACACTGAAGATAAATTAAATAATGTTTTGTTAAATAATTACTAAAAATATCCCTCTCTTCATCCCACACCCCAAACATGACATACAAAATGTTGTGGAACAGAAACCAGAGATATATTTATAAGCTATCCTTTTATTGTCATCACAGTGCTTCCCGCGTCCATGATTCTACATTGATTAAAAAAGAAAATCAAATGTGTTTTAATGATAATTATTTTATACGGAAATCATTTATTTTTAATACAGATGAGAATAAAGTTAGGGTTAATTAAAATTAAGGAACACAAATATATTGATCTGAAGTATAGCAAATTAATTTTAAATTCATTCAGGTACAATTACCATATCAAGGTTATTTAGTCTTTTTATTAATTTAATTAATAAACTAATTATATAAAACTATTGTCAGTGCACTACAAATAAACTGGATCTATGCTTTTATTAATAAAACTTATACAACTTAAAAATACAAGGCTTAAGAGATTTATAAAAATGCCTCTGCATTTTTGTTTTGCTTTTCAATCCATTGTACCGAAATCGTACCGAACCGTGATGTCTGAACCAATGAACCCAACCGTGACTTCTGTGTAGGCTACCGTTCCACCCCTAATGCAGTACAGTTTCATTATTGTTCATTATTATCCAGAGAGCGGCTTACTATAAATAATTTGTGCAACCAAATCATGTTTTGCGCCAGTATCTGAAAAAGTTAGTAGCGCAAGTGCCACCAGTGGAAAAGGTTAGTGTAGTTCCCTGGAAACACCATTAGTCAAAAGCCACAAGTAGTTGCATTTGTTTTATGGATGTTTAGATGTTAAAGTTTTGCAAGCATGTGTCAGTTCGGTTCCTCTGGGTCTGATCTGGTTTAGCGGGTAAAGCTCGAGGTGTGTGTGTGTGGGTGTGTGTGTGTGTGGTGTGTGTGTGTGTGTGTTGTGGTGTGTGTGTTGTGTGTGTGTGTGTGTGTGTGTGTTGTTGTGTGTGTGTGTGTGTGTGTGTGTGTGTGTGTGTGTTGTGTGTGTTGTGTGTGTGTGTGTGTGTGTGTGTGAGAGACCGGGAGACGTTCTCTCTTCATTCTGATTTGTTCAGTCTCAGGACTGTAAACTCGTGTGATTGTTGTAAAGCTCCAGAGCCGCGGCCGTTAAGATCCTCAGAGTCGCGGGGCAACAGGAGTCATTAAGCAGCGCCGGTACCGGGAGTTGCTAAGCAACCGGGCAGATCGGGTCGCCAGCCTGTTGGTCTACGGGAGAATTGGCACACGCCTTTTTCTCTTGCACCATTTTCCACCATTTATTTCCATGGTGTGTCCAATGAGGTCAAAGGAAAAACTCCAATTATTCACCAGAACCCCCGAACGAATCACACACACCCCCCCGTCCCACTTTAATGTCCTCTTTTACTAGTTTGACTAAAAGTTTTGTGCCATCACTGAGAGCCGACGGCCAGATACACCTCACACACACCTTACACACACCACACACACACACACCTTACACACCACACACACACACACACACACACACACACACACACACACACACACACACAGACCACACCTGAAAATAGAGAGAATTGATGTCGAATCCAAGATGTTTCTCCAGCAAAAACACCAAAGTCTACAATCAAAGATCTCAATATGAACCAGAAAAAAATATTTAAAGCAGAAACTTCTGAGCTGTTAAAGAGCAGCCGTAACAATAACATTTTTATTGCTATTATTAAAACGTGAAACGTGAAACCACTTCCAAAAAAAAGACCCCGACTATTATTGACACACAAGATTAACTAGTTTTCACTCTTACATCAAATAAAACAAATAATACATGATATGTGACAACATTTACAGCTGACACACAATTTCATATATTGAGTTCAATGAGGAAATGGTGTTTAATATAAAGCTGACTATAATTACTCAGACTCACGCAAACACTAAAATAAATGTTCTGCCTTTGGGAATTTTAAGAGGGGAAAATAAAACAAAACTGATTATGTACTTTAATTATGAAAATGTTTTTCTTTCAAGTAGGACTTCAAAAATAAAGTTCTGTCAGATTGAGCTCACTCTGAATATTCAGACACACACACACACACACACACACACACACACACACACACACACACACACACACACACACACACACACACACACACACACACACACACACACACTCTCTTTCTCTCTCTTTCTCTCTGTCTCACTTACACACACACACTCTCTCTCTCTCTCTCTCTCTCTCCTCTCACACACACACACACACACACACACACACACACACACACACACACACACACACACACACACACACACACACACACACACACACACACACACACACACACACACTCTCTCTCTCCTCTTTCCTCTCTCTCACACACACTCACACACGTTTGTTTTTGTGATATATGAGGACATTCCATAGGCGTAATGACTTTTATACTGTACAAACTATATATTCTATCCCCCTACACTGCCCCTGTCCCTAAACCTACCCCTTACAGGAGACATGCTGGATTTTTACATTTAAAAAAAAACATTGTTTTTTATGTTTTTTAAGCAATTTGAAATATGAGGACTCATGCAATGTCCTCATATATCACGTGTAAGTTGTAATACCAGTGTAATATCCATGTCATTATACACATTTGTGTCCTCATATGTCACAAAAACAAGCACACACACAACACACACACACACACACACACACACACACACACACACACACACACACACACACACACACACACACCACACACACACACACACACACACACACACACACACACACACACACACACACACACACACACACTCTCTTTCTCTCTCTCTGTCTCACTTACACATACTCTCTCTCTCTCTCACACACACACACACACACACACACACACACACACACACACACACACACACTCACTTGCTCATGGCGAGTGTTAGCTGATGAAGCGTCTGAACTCAACTGAACTGAACTGAACTTCGCTCGAGCATGTTTCCTCAGACACAGAAACCCGGTGTGTGTCAGATTCATTAGAGTCCCAGTGGAGTTCAGTTCTCATGCGCTTCATCTCTGTCTCCTCGCAGCCTTTGGCCTCGAAAACCAAAATGAGTCTCTGAACACACTCCTTAATGACTTGATCATTGCTGACAAATAGGCCTGTGCTCCTGTCTCACCTCCACACACTCGTCTGTCTCTCTATTACTCCTCCTGTCTCACCTCCACACTCTCGTCTGTCTCTCTATTACTCCTCCTGTCTCACCTCCACACTCTCGTCTGTCTCTCTATTACTCCCCCTGTCTCACCTCCACACTCTCGTCTGTCTCTCTATTACTCCTCCTGTCTCACCTCCACACTCTCGTCTGTCTCTCTATTACTCCTCCTGTCTCACCTCCACACTCTCGTCTGTCTCTCTATTACTCCTCCTGTCTCACCTCCACACTCTCGTCTGTCTCTCTATTACTCCCCCTGTCTCACCTCCACACTCTCGTCTGTCTCTCTATTACTCCTCCTGTCTCACCTCCACACACTCGTCTGTCTCTCTATTACTCCTCCTGTCTCACCTCCACACTCTCGTCTGTCTCTCTATTACTCCTCCTGTCTCACCTCCACACTCTGTCTGTCTCTCTATTACTCCTCCTGTCTCACCTCCACACCTTCGTCTGTCTCTCTATTACTCCTCCTGTCTCACCTCCACACACTCGTCTGTCTCTCTATTACTCCTCCTGTCTCACCTCCACACTCGTCTGTCTCTCCTATCTCCTCCTGTCTCACCTCCACACTCCTCTGTCTCCTATTATCTCCTCCTGTCTCACCTCCACACACTCGTCGTCTCTCTATTACCCCCCTGTCTCAACCTCCACACCTCGTCTGTCTCTCATTACTCCTCCTGTCCACCTCCCACCTCGTCTGTCTCTCTATTACTCCTCCTTCTCCCCACACTCCTTCTCTTTACCCTGTCTCACCTCACACCTCTTCCTCTACCCCTCCCCCAACCTCTTTACCCCTCACCTCACACTCGCCTTACTCCTCTCTACACCTCTCCTTATTACTCCTTCACCTCCCACACCCCCACTCTCTTCCCTCCACTCTCTAACTCCTCTACCCTCTCTATACTCCCTTTCACCCCACTGTCTCTCTCTATACTCCCTCTCCCAACCGCTTCCCTATACCCTCCAACGCTTCTCCTACCTCCTGTCACTCACACCTTCTGCCTCATCCCGTCACTCCACCTCGCGTCCTCTTTACCCCCGCTCCCCACCTCGCGTCTCTCTTACCCGTCTCACCTCCACCCTCCTGCCTCTATACTCTCCTGTCTCACCTCCACACCTCCGTCTCTCTATTACTCCCCTGTTCACCTCCACACCTCGTCGTCTCTCTATTACTCCTGTCTCACCCACACCTCGTCTGTCTCTCTTTACTCCTGTCTCACCTCCACACCGCGTCTCTATTCTCTCTCACCTCACACCTCGCTTCTCTCTTTACTCTCCTGTCTCACCCCACACTCGCTGTCTCTCTATTACTCCTCTGTCTCACTCCACACCTCGTCTGTCTCTCTATATCCCCTGTCTCACCTCCACACCTCGCGTCTCTCTATTACTCCCTGTCTCACCTCCACACCTCGCTGTCTCTCTATTACTCCTCCTGTCCACCTCCACACTCGTCGTCCCTATTACTCCTCCTGTTCACCTCCACACCCGCTGTCTCTCTATACTCCTCCGTCTCACCTCCACACCTCGTCTGTCTCTCTATTACCCTCCTGTCCACCTCCACACTCGCTGTCTCTCTATTACTCCCCTGTCTCACCTCCACACCTCGCTGTCTCTCATTACTCCCCTGTCTCACCTCCACACCTCGTCTGTCCTCTATTACTCCCCTCTCACCTCCACACCTCTGTCCTCTATACCCTCCTTCTCACCTCCACACCTCGTTGTCTCTCTATTACCCCCTGTCTCACCTCCACACCTCGCTGTCTCTCATTACTCCTCCTTCTCACCTCCACACTCCGTCTGTCCTCTATTACCCCCTTCTCACCTCCACCCCGTCTGTCCTCTACTCCTCCCTGTCCACCTCCACCACACCTCGCTGTCTCCTATACTCCCCTGTCTCACCTCCACATCCGCTCTCTCTTTACTCCTTCTCACCTCCACACCTCGTCTGTCCTCATTACTCTCCGTCTCACCTCCACACTCCTTCTCTCTATTACTCCTCCGTCTCACCCCCACACTCCCTGTCCTCTATTACTCCCTGTCTCACCTCCACACTCGTCTGTCTCCTATTACTCCTCCTGTTACCCACCGTTCTCATCCCCCGACTCCACCTCTCTTTCATTACTCCCTCTCACCCCAACCTCGTCTGTCTCTCATTACTCCCCTGTCTCACCTCCACACCTCCTCTCTATTACTCCCCGTCTCACCTCCACACCTCCTGTCTCTCATACTCCCTGCTCACCCCACACCTGCTGTCCTCTATACTCCTCCTTCCACCTCACACGCTTCCCTTACCTCCTCTCCCTCCACCTCGTCTCCTATACTCCCCTTCTCACCCCACCTCCGTCTCCTATTACCCCCTTCTCACTCCACACTCTTTCTATTATCCCCGTCACCTCCACCTTCTCCATACTCCCCACCTCCACCCCTTCCCTATCCCTCACCACACGTCTTCTATTACTCTCTCACCTCCTGCGTCTATACCCTCCTGTCTCCTCACCTGCTCTCCTATACTCCTGTCTCCCTCACACTCCGCTATCCTCTTCCATCCACACCTCCTTCTCTCTATTACTCCCCTTCTACCTCCACACCCTGTCCCATCCTCCGTCTCACTCCACACTCCCTCTCTCTATACTCTCCTGCCACCTCACTTCGCTGTCCCTATTACTCCCCTGTTCACCTCCCACCTCTCTCTATACCCTCGTCCACTCCACCGTCTCTATACCCCTTCCTCCCCCTCCTCTTACCCCGTCCACCCCACCTCCGTCTCCTATTACTCCTCCTGCTCACCCACCTCGCCCTCTACCCTTCTCACCTCACACCCGCTTCCCATACCCTTCTCACCCCCCTCCGCTTTCCTATACTCCCTTCCACCCACCTCGCTGTCTCTATACTCCCCGCTCACCCACCCGCTGTCTCCTATACCCTGCTCACCCACCCGCGTCCCTATACTCCTGTCCCCACACCTCCGCCTATCTCCCTCCACCCCACACCGCTCTCTATTACTCCCCGTCTCACCTCCACACTCTCGTCTGTCTCTCTATTACTCCTCCTGTCTCACCTCCACACCTCGTCTGTCTCTCTATTACTCCTCCTGTCTCACCTCCACACACTCGTCTGTCTCTCTATTACTCCTCCTGTCTCACCTCCACACTCTCGTCTGTCTCTCTATTACTCCTCCTGTCTCACCTCCACACACTCGTCTGTCTCTCTATTACTCCTCCTGTCTCACCTCCACACTCTCGTCTGTCTCTCTATTACTCCCCTGTCTCACCTCCACACACTCGTCTGTCTCTCTATTACTCCTCCTGTCTCACCTCCACACTCTCGTCTGTCTCTCTATTACTCCTCCTGTCTCACCTCCACACTCTCGTCTGTCTCTCTATTACTCCTCCTGTCTCACCTCCACACACTCGTCTGTCTCTCTATTACTCCTCCTGTCTCACCTCCACACTCTCGTCTGTCTCTCTATTACTCCTCCTGTCTCACCTCCACACACTCGCCTGTCTCTCTATTACTCCTCCTGTCTCACCTCCACACACTCGCCTGTCTCTCTATTACTCCTCCTGTCTCACCTCCACACTCTCGTCTGTCTCTCTATTACTCCTCCTGTTTCACCTCCACACTCTCGTCTGTCTCTCTATTACTCCTCCAGAGCTGATGATCACTGGTTCTCCGCTCCTCCTGTTACATTATATTTCAACACTTCTACAGTACAGAAGAGACAAGATAAGACTAGACCAGACGCGACAAGAAGAAATGAGAGAGACGATAAAAGATAAGAGAAGATACAAGAAGCAAAGATACGAGAAGAAAAGACACAAGAAGATAAGACACAAGAGATGAGGAAGAGAAAAGATTAAACGATGGACACATGCCACAAGGCAAGAAGATAAGAGAAGAACCCCTCAGCTCTTTTAAAAGAATAATTAACAGCTGCCTAAGAGCGTCATGACACACACGACATTTGCATTTACCTGCTCACAGGACGCTCTCTCTCTTTACCGTGGCGAGTGTGTGTGAAATGCCCGCTCTTTCAAATTGCCTGTCATGTCCTGTGGAGCGTGGAGAGGCCCACCCGTCTCAGACTCACACACACAGCGACGCATGCGGTGTGTGTGTGTGTGTGTGTGGAGGCTGCTGTCAGGTTAAATGCAGCAGGAGGGTGTGAGGGATATTTTTAGATTGCAGCAGGTTTCCTTCAGGAAGAAGAAAATGAGTAAAACGACTTCAGAACATTATTTTCTGTTCTGTGCATGTGTCATCTATGAAGAGACGGCGCCAACTCCTGCAAAGACTTCAGATGATGCAAACTCTGAATCAACATGCACCAATTCAGTACATGGACATGACATCCAGTGAGTCTCAAACACCATTGTTTTCTCCTTCTTATTTAAATCTCGTTTTTGAAAAACACCCCTGAAAAACAGGCGAATCTCCACATAATACCGACTGTGACGCAACAGTCGGGATCATTAATATGTACGCCTCCAAAAATGTGCATATGCTGGCCCATGTTCAATGCCAGGCGGAACTGTGCAGCGAATCATTGGAAGTTCTGCAGGTGAAGAAACAAGCGAGGATCATAGGAAAAATGGCAGATAAATGTTATTTTCCAGGCTGTGCAGGGGATGTGAGGACTTTTCATACCCTTCCCACAGAAAGAAATGTCAACAGGCGTGGATGATGTTTATCTATAATCGGATACCGCAACAGTTTAATTCGAAGTTGTTAGTTTGCTCTGCCCATTTCACCACAGACTTATTTTCTAACCTGGGACAATATCAAGCAGGCTTCTCTCAGTGAATAAATTATATACAGAAAGCGATCAAAGAACAATCTTTCCACACAGCTCGAGTTTATCTGGACAACTCGTTATGAAATCAATGACGCTGTTACACTGCACCACGAAGCTTTTACTGTATGTACATCATCGTGTTTGCATTGGTGAAAGCATTAGAGAGAGTGCAGAAACTGCATTGCAATGATAAGATCTTCAGTCTCGCGATCAACAGACTGTCATCTGCTCAATGCTCATCACGGCAACATTTTATGTGATGGAAATAGATTTAAATACTTTATAAACATCTCACGATTCGTTAATCTCGATAGCTGTATTAGTAAAAACGTATAATAGCTGTAGAAAAAGTATTCGAGAAAGTTTCACATGTAATGCGTAGCTATTTCATATGCAAGCATGTCAGCCAATCACAGCAGTGGCCGGTTACACTGAATCCCACAGCAGCCAATCACAGCAGTGGCCGGTTACACTGAATCCCACAGCAGCCAATCACAGCAGTGGCCGGTTACACTGAATCCCACAGCAGCCAATCACAGCAGTGTCCGGTTACATTGAATCCCACAGCCAATCACATCAGTTACACTGAATCCCACAGAGACACGCCCCTTCAAACAGAGTGTTCAAATCAGAGACTAAAATCAGGCTAGGAAAAATGCCTTTTATTTCTAAATTATGACTATTTTTTTATCTAAAAAACATACTAACATTATAAGGGCAACCCAGGAAACATTATAAAATAATAAAATAACCCCATGTCAGGGAACCTTTAAATTATTAGATTGTTTAAATTAATACATTTTTAGCTAACTGTGATTTTACATTTCCGAAATACATAAATTAAGCGTAGCGTCAGTTCTGGCGGGTCACGTTAGTCAAGCTGGCATCAGTGACTCTCAGCTGATCCACGTCTCTATAGGAATACGACGCCTATCACTCTTATATATTCATATAAGCTCCGTCAGTATTATCAGTAGCTGTGGTGTTTCTCAGGAGCTGATTAGTGATTACTCTCCTCCCTCCCCAGCTCCTCCTGTCCAGGCCAGCCTGGTCTCATTGTTAATACGTAGGTATTAATACGTTATTTTCAAAGATAGAAAACGTACGTTTTTGTACGTTTGGATAGATGCTGAAACGTATAATATAGACGTATTTGCAACATTTAAACGTAAACATTATTACGTTTTTACAGCTACAAAACGTTAACTATTTACGTATATTTTTCACATCATAAAGATATCTGTATACTTTCACTTTTAAAGATAAACGTAACAAGATCCCTTAATCCTACTCCCAAAACCTAAACATATCCATTTTATACAGAATATAAAAAGGATAAAACGTAACGTTAATGGACAGAGATGTGTAGGTAAAATGGCAGTTTTATTAACAATATAGCATTAAAATATATTTTGAGCCACTAATCCTACTCCTACCCCTAAACCTACCCATAACCATTTCTTAAAACTATGTCAGGCTAACACAATTATGAAGAAGAAAAAACATAACAGACAGACAAGTTTACATTTCACAATAATTTATTTATTGAGAAAATGTCAAAACCGGTAACGTTAACATTACCAAGTCGTTCACATGATGATGCGTTGCAGTCGCAGTCCTCTCTGGCAGTATTGTAGTAGTTGTGTATGAGGTACAGATCAGAATTTAAGTTATTAACGTTAATCCATGAAAATTTAAATCCGATTTTGGTTCGCTCTCCCATAGGGCTTCTCCATTTCAAATGTACACCGACTGAAACACGGCATGTCGCAATCTGTGACGAAGCAGGCGAGAGCCAATGAGCGTTTGATATCACGGCCGTAAAACATGTCGTCTTGAAGGCGCATTTTTATGAATTTGAATTCATCACCAGCGCGGGATGCTGATCATGCCGATCATGCGCGGGATAGATTTGATGTTTGCGGTCGCTGCTGAGAAATGAAGATGAAGATCACTGGATAAAAGGCTGAATTTGCATCTGTTTCTTGCAAACAACGTATGGATTCTAGGATTTGGATTACATCAAGCTAATAAAATGTATGTCTTTTGTGAATGTATCAGTATGTTGTGTTTTATTGGAGAAAATGCTTTTTGTGTAAATACACTAAATACTACATAATGGTTAAACGATTAAACAAGGTATTTTTAAGGTTAAAAGTATATTCCTTTTTAACACCACAGGCTAATCCTCTGAAACGAGTTTGCTGCAGAAGGCACGAACAGAGCGAAATGTTAATATTTATGAGTAGGCTAACGTTCTTAGGCCTATTATATTGATAAATGCGACTGAAAACGTAATTGATAGGACAGTTGAATGCAATAGTCAAAACATTAATGCCACGATTATGCATAAATAGCAATACGTACAAATGTTTACGTCGGTAGATTTGTTCATACGTAAATAAATTACGTTTTTGTGCTGTCAATCCGTAAATATTTTACGTTTTAGTGCTGTAAATACGTCAGTATTATACGTTTCTGCGTGTATAAAACGTAAATAAATGTACGTATGATAGAACTACACTTTACGTAAAAATACACACGTGTTCTCATGAGATCACGTTGTCCAGGCAGGATTTGGTATTCTGATTACCCTGAATCAGACTAAAATTCTCTAATTATGTTGTTGTTATACATTCAAATTAATGATATCTGCAATACATTCATGTTGGTTCTGTTTTGTTTAACCTAAGGGGGGTTGTAGCCATTTGTCTATAACAAGTGTTGTATTGGAGTTTATTTATTATAATTAGTGCTGGGCAACGATTAAAATTTTTAATCGCGATTAATCGCATGAATTTCTGCGATTAATCGCGATTAATCGCATTGTTACGCGCAAAATTGAATAATGAATTCTAAAGTAATGTATTGCACACTTTTGATTTAAATGTACTGCTATATACACAAAAGTGCAATAACATGTGGTTTGCAAAAACTTAAAACAAATAAGGTGCTTTATACCAGCAGTATTCTCTTTACACAGTAGCAATAAAATATTTATTGTAAATCTCAACTTAAACATTAATGTAATCAAATCAAATATTTAAACAAAGCTATTTGGCACGAGGGATTACCTTTTATCTAGTTAAAACGAGTCCAGTTTTCTTGTTTTTTTTTTCTGAACAGGTATCAAGGTATCTTTTATCAGGGAGCAGCAGAAACAGTCTAGTCAGAGGTCATCACCACTACTACAGATATAAGACGACCACCGTTACTTCTCTGATAGTAGCTTAGGTTTGGTCATGCCATGGTTTCCCACGTACACTAAGATTAGGCTACATTAAAACAGAGATAAAGCCCAATATACTTCTGCGTCGAACTTACGCCGTAGGCTGTGTGTAGCGCGCGTACCCTGACGTGCACCTCTCCAAAAATGTAACAACGCGTCAATACCCGTACAGCAAGCGCTGTGATTGCTAGAACTGCTCCCCGGGTTTCACATGCTCCCTCTGTGTAATTGCGCGTCAACGCGGACAACGACGCAGAAGTATAATGAAAATCAACGTAGAGGTCGACACAGAAGTATAAATCAGTATAATTCAGAGGTGAAGTGGTCGAGCACAAGGTGCAGCGAAAAGTTCCTGTGAAACTGTTGCGATCAAGCTCGCCTCACGCACGCGCCCGCGTCCGCCTGTTGCCGACGTTGAATTGTCTATAACTTCTTGACTGTACACGACGCGCAGCCAGCACAAATCATTGGAAGAGAGACTGATCCTCGGTTCGCTGTTTGTGAGTTTCCAGAATCTAAATAGTTCAGATCAACAGAAGGGAATTCACATGGCAGAGCATCCCCGCTAAACTAAACGCAGGCCTATTAGGGAAAGTTATGTATAATTTTAATTTAAGTTAAAAAGGCTACAGCTGCGTCAAGCGCACAGAACCCGTTGGTTACTATCCGCGCCTGTCATTCACTCGCGGAGCGCTGTCTCCCTTTCTGTTCACCTGAGAGAACCTGCCAAAGCCTCTTCACTGCTTGTTTGGGTGGGTTATTTGCTGGCTGACCAATATCCCACCCCTCCTGTGATCCATGGTTTGACTGTAGGTCTGTGTATAGTATTCAGAGCCAGTGAGCAACGGACTTAAAAAAAAAAAAAAAAAAAAAAAAAAAACTGCGTTAACGTGCGTTAAAAAAATTGTCGGCATTAATTCATAAATGCGTTAACGCGATAATAACGCGTTAACTTGCCCAGCCCTAATTATAATTTATGAATTTGTTTATTATTTTTATTATTATTTTTTAGTATGTGCGTATTTGTATTTATGTACTTAGTTAATTATCATGCACCTGTCGGGTGAGGAATGTATATGTCACCGCGTGTGGGCGGAGTAGGAATTGACATGAAAAAACAAATGTTTGGATTTGGGAATGGTGGTTTCTCACAGTTTTTTGACCACTTTGTTATCTTTGTTTGGATTTTTAGTTTGTTGAAATTATGAACTTAATTTAGAAATGTTACAGAAATAAAGCTGTTGAAATGAAGATTGCGTTTGGAGTGGAGTGCATGCAAATTAATGAAACATTGATTAGGATTAAATATGTGATTTTTAATTTGATTGATTCAGATATTTTTATTTGGTTTTCGTTAAAAAAAATTGGAAAGAAGACTGGACTGTGTTTTAATTTAGCCTATTGATTTGCAATAATTGTTATAATATGTTAATTCAACTCTGGTTGACTTGTGGGTCTATTTGCACTTTTTTATAAGCTGCTCTTTGTTGTTATTAAAAGTTGTTCGGGCTATGATTTAATTTTATGTTAATTTAATTCTGTTTGACTGTTGTATTTGCACTTTTTTTATAAGCTGCTATTTGTTGCTAATAAAAGTTGTTCATATTGTGCATGTTATGAGGTTATTGTTTCAGTATTAGTGTTTGGTTTCTGAACGGTGTAGGCACAAGCCAACAGTTTGATGACGCTGTCTGAACCTTACGTCATTATTTTTAATTAGTCACGCGGTAATGCCGTAAACCGAGGTAAAATAGGGAGTTTGAATGTTCTCCCTCAGATTTGTGAAATGTTCTGACAATAAAGAATAGCTTAAAACCACAATTAACACTCTGGTTTCTACAACTTTCACTTAGGAGCAAAAATCGCCCTTTAAACTTGAAAGAAATAAAGATTTGACATTTATAGTTATAATTATCAATATTGACTGATAAAAAAAACTATTGTGATATTTTTTTGGCCATATCGCCCAGCCCTACTCTGATACCAGAACACTCTAAATTGTAATATAACTTTCTGTAAAGCTGCTTTGAAATGATGTGCATTGAGAAAAGCGCTATACAAATAAACGTGAATTGAATCTCTCTGTCATTTTGCTCACTGGTGAAACTCTCCCGCTCGTACGGTCATGTTCGGTGTCCCACACACAGCGTCTACAATCCTGCCGGCTGTGTTTAGGCGTCACCGCAGCGGGTCGGCCCGGGCAGAGACGCCCAGTTGCTCTATAAAGCTCAGGATGGATGGGCATATAGATCACAGTGGGAGAGAGACGCCACACACTACATTAGCTTTATGGGCCTTTTCTCTGCCGGAGAAAGAGACGCAGACACACACACACACACACACACACTACAGACTAACAGATGATTCACCGAGACTGGAGACTTTATGAGGGACAGAGGTGAGAGAGACAAACACAGATGAATGAGACGCGAGAGGAGAGAAGGTATGAGACGAAACAAAAAAAAGAGTCCCACATTTTAAAGCATTATAAAGATCTGAACCCTGAACAATGTCTGACTTAGTCAGATCTGAGAGTTACTAACCTGACTAACTCTACTAACACTAACCAGCACATCAAAATAAATCAAATTATCAAAAAAACTATTGCTTTTCATAAGAAAAATACAACTAAAAACAGCCTTAAATAAATGAGTCTTATCAACTTTTTAAAGTGTCCCAATGTTGGTGCATTTCTGAAGCTTGGGGGCTTTGAATGAAAAAGTAAACACAAAGTAAATTGCAATTCTATCAAACTCTAAAATCAAATTAGAATATCTCCAGATTGTCAGAGAGATAAAGCAGAGACGGATCCTGACCAACCAACCACCGTTTATTATTTTTCTAAATGCTTTGGAAATACAATGTACAATTTGCCATGCCAATAAAGCTCATGTGAATTGAATTAAAATTAGAAGAGAAAAGAGATGAGATGAAGCCAGGTGAGAAGAGAAATGAAGAGAAGAAATTAATTGAAGACCAAAAATAAGTAGAGATGAGAAAAAACATGAGAAAAAAACAGAGAAGAAAAGAGAAGACATGTAGAGCAGATGAGAATATACTAGAGAAATAAAAAGAGATGAGAGAGAGAGATCAGCGAGTCAGAAGATCCCCGACAAACACATGAAGAGAACAACAAGAGATGAGAAGAATATATGAGAAACAGCCACACACACACACACACACACACACACACACACACACACACACACACACACACACACACACACACACACACACACACCACACACACACACACCACACACAAAACACCACACGAGGCTCTCACATTAATCTGACTGTATAAATATAACATCAGCACTTTGATGAAGTGCCTCAATTATTGTGAAGACGAATGTGTGTCGTGAAGTAAACGAGTGGATTTGCCCTTGATACAGGAGCAGATCTCAGCGCAGAGGAAACACGCTCATTACCAAACACAAGTCCATCTAACACAGATGCGTTCAGCACGATGATACGACCGCCGTGAACACACAACACACACCACACACAACACACACACACACCAAACGCTTCACACGTCACATGATCACGCGGTGAGCAAAATCAGCCTCCACCAAACTGATCGGGACACAATGAGACGACATTCAAAGAGCCGAAACGATGTTCATGCGGATCATAAATGAGAAGGGTTGGGAATCGGAAACTAGTTATAATATTTAAATTTCGAATCCTCTTATCGATTCCTTTGTGAGCATTTCACTATGACTTGTGCCAGGCTATACCTGTGCTGCGAACACATCCAAAACATGCGCACAGAAAGAGGTATTTAAATGTGATTTTAAACCATTCAAGCGCAAGATGACTCATGAGGACTGTTTTCATCATTAGGGTGTGTGTAACTATACTGGGCAACTCTTAAAGGAGAACTCCGGTCAGTTTTAACATTGAGCTAATTTTTTTGTAAATTTGGAGTGCTGTCAGTACAGAGAACAATGACAAAATCGTTGTTGTCTACACCGTGTTCGACCGTGTTTTCGGTCGAAGTCCACAGTAGTCGATTGTCTCCCCAATGATCGCGCGCACGAACTCGACAATCGACTACTGTGGACTTCGACCCAAAACAGGAAGAAAATACAGGTATGTGAACTGCTGAATAAACATCACTTTTATTAATATCTTTCACATCTACTGCAGTCAGGTTCACTCTTAATAACACCACTCACATGGCTGTGCACTTGTAATGACACATCTACATGTTAAGAGGCTAAAAGCAGGTTTAAAACTTGCCCCGTTTTAGTCAACAGGGTGTAAATTTTAAAAAGAGGATAACGGTGTAGGCAACACCGATTTTTGTTGTTGTTCTCTGTACTGACGGCACTCCAAATTTACAAAAAAATTAGCTCAATGTTAAAATTGACCGAAGTTCTTCTTTAAAGTGACAGTAGCCTAATATTCCTGCTGCCGTCTCTATAATAACACTAATTAAAAAAAACAAAAGACTCGAAGAAAAGAGAAAATACACTGACTGAATAACTTTTGTAACTATATTTGTAATGTATATTTTATTTATAAAGTCCAGTGTTATTTTACATTTGATTACAGTGTCTGTAACTGAAAAATCTTAAAACACTGTTTATTTCAATCGTATCTTTGTTCAGTTGTATCTATTTGTTGCGATTGCTAATTTGTTTATTTGTTCTTTTTCAATTACTGAGTGTTTACTTGTCTTTAATAATGCTTGAAATGTATATTAGTAAGGCTAGTTGTTTTTCTACAGTATTTATAAACCACAGGCAAACGCTCCTTGTGTAAGTGTTCTTCAGCCTGTTGATCTGTGCTCATGATATTCAGCTACAATGAATCATTGTGACTTTGGGCTCTATCTTGCACCCGGCGCAAATGACTTTGTACACTGACGCATGTATCATTCCTATTTTGCACCCGCGCAAAGCGGCTTTTCCCTCCACAGACGCGCGTCGATAAACTAGGGAATGAACTTGCGCTCGCTGGACGGGTCGGCACAAAAAGGAGGCGTGTTTCGGCGCAAACATTCCCTAGTGCTATTTTGCAGTTCCAGAAAACAATTCCGCCACTGACCAGAAAAAGAACTAGTCTAAAGTCAGTGGCGCGTTGCGCGTTGTTCATAATGCTATTTTAAGCGCGCATGCTTGGCCATAATGTAGCGGGTGCACAACGCGCACACACTTTGATTCTCTCATCAACACAGATGCAGCAGTTTTTATTTTTTGCAAATCATACATTACATTATAACAAGGACAAATATTACCACACGAGGGAAATCATTGTGGTGTCCATGAAGATGTGAAAAAATAGGCATAAATCTAGCTTACACATTTACCCAAAATTTTCAGGCAAATTGTAGTAATGACGGATCAGACCTGTTTGCCCAATAGTGGCAAGACACATATGTTTATAAGGACATCTGACAAATAAGTTTGTCCGTCAAGAACCAGGAAAAAAAAACCTGAAGACTGCGAAATCACCTTTACCATAATGTAAGTACATTAAAAACCTTACTCTTTAACTTACCAGTGAAGTTGAGCTTTCTCATATTTTTTTCTATTGATTTGGGTGGGTTTGTCCATTCCCAATGTCACTTCTCTTTCTTTTACGGCCCTGACGAGAACATCGATCTCCTCGGCTGTGAACCGATTCTGAAGCGCGCCAGGTAAATGCGCCATAATAATAACAATCCGCCATGCAACATGCGCACCTGCTCTTAAAGGGTATGTTGGATGACGCTCTGATTGGTTTATTTCACGTTACGCCCAAACCACACCTATGAATAATGAAGCTACTTCAGACCAACCTCTTTTAGATTTGCGCCAGGCGCAAGAGGCATTTATCCTGCCGGGAAAATAGCAACAGCGCCGGGATCCGCCCACAAAGTTACTTGCGCTTTGCGCTTTGACACTTGCGTTTCAGATCGTGCGCTGGGTGCAAGATAGGGCCCTAAATGTGAATGATATTTAAGCTTTTTTTTTTACCTTGTTGGAATCGAAATTATGAAACGATAAACAGAATCGAAATCAGAATCGTTAAAAGTCAATTGATACCCAACCCTATGGGCTCTATTTTAACGATCTGAAACACAGCGCAGTTGCTATTTTCCCGGCGGGATAAATAGGGTTGTAACGGTATACCGGTATGGCGGTTTATCGCGATATTGACATGTACGATTATCATATCGTGCACATTTGCTTATCCGCGGTTTAAAAAAAAAAAAATTAAACCAGAATTCAACCGCACTGCCGCATGCAACTTATTTCAGCTTGACTGCTTAGACTACACCCATACCTGTACAGCGCTGAAAATGTCAGAGACAGAGGCTGCGAATCTCTATCTCCCGCCGAAAAAAACGGACTTTTGACTTGAGCTCCGCGGCTGAAGCTCCGCGAACGGTGACGAACTTTGGACTTTGGAGCTATCCCCCGCCGCCCCTGAGGAGGAAACACGTCGAACATGTCCTCCCATATTCGGGAACACCCCTCTGAGGGAATCCCGGTCTGTCAAAAAGACGAACACCAGTCTTTTTGCGTTACAATACAGATGCCACGTAAAATGTGCGATTTGATAGATACTAGATGGATGAATAAATCAAAATGTAGCTGTGCAGTAAATCAAATCGCGATGTGCGTGTCTGTGAATATACAGCGCAAAAAGACTGGTGTGCGACCCATTAATTCTTCTATATTCAGCGCGTCTCTATGAATGAGCAGCGCCGTTTCGTCAAGTAGATCTAGTACACACTCAAGTACGCATGGTGCTCATGGTTTTTAAAGCATCTGCTGTCCCACCCACTTTGTGAAGACATGAACACATGAACATATCCAGACAGCGAACACTTAATGTGCATTTTATAATTGTTTTTTAAAAGAATAATCATCAAATACACTGACTGAAACTCATACGTGTTCAGTACAACCTGTAAAAAAAGTTTGGTTTAGCCTGAAGAAATAATGACTAAAATATATTACTATTGTGTATAGTTTTTATGTCCATGTTTTAATCTAGTAAACCTCTTGTGTAGACAAACAAAAGTTGTTACATTTTATCTGATTGCATTTTCAAAAATACATTTTGCATTCAATCACACAGAATCCAGACCAGTTATATCAGACAACCCAGAATTTCTGAGGAAATAAATATACATTTCATAAAGACTTAAATAATAATTAATAAATTAAAAATGTTTTTAAATACAATTTATTAGACATGTTTCAGTATTTTAAAATTTTGAATTAGTTTGCTCCATCCAAGTTATTTAAATTTCCTGTTTAAATCCATGTTGTTGGTTTATTATGTGTGTATTAAACCATGTTCAACCAAATCCATATCTGTTTTTATTCATTTAAGGGTCATTGTAGCTGATGATGATTATAACAATAATGATAGTTTAATATCGTATACCGTGAAACCGTGATATTTTCGGAGACGATTATCATACCGTGAAAATCTCATACCGTTACAACCCTAGGGATAAATGACTCTTGCGCTTGATGCAAATCTGAAAGGGGTTGGTCTGAATTAGCTTCATTATTCATAGGTGTGGTTTGGGCGTAACAGGAAACAAACCAATCAGAGCGTCATCCAACATACCCTTTAAGGGCATGATGAACGAGGTGCGCTTGTTCCATGGCGCAATACTATTATAACAGCGCATTTACCAGAATCGGTTCTCAGGTGAGGAGATCGATGTTCTCGTCAGGGCCGTAAAAGAAAGAGAAGTGACATTAGGGATGGGACAAGCCCACCCAAATTAGCTTCCGTTAAATGTGCATATAATAATTTGGGTAAATGTGTAAGCTTTATGCCTATTTTTCGTTCTTGACCACTATTTCAAGGACAATTAGGAAGAAAACAAATAAAAAGCTTTTATGTAACTCAAATATTAGATATTTTTTTTCACAAATATGCCTATTTTATTTATTTTTTAACAATTATTCCATAATTTAATGAGGGCCCAGTTCTGGTTTTGCAATGATGTAAACAATCAAGAGATTTGCTGTGTATACTGTAGTATACATTGCTTTATGTAACTATGTATGGGAATAAATACATAGTCCTGTAGCTCAAACAGGAGAGCGTTGATGCCTGCAACGGCAAGGTCATGGGTTCGATTTCCAGGGAAAGCAAGAACTGATAAGAATGTAAACAAAACAAAACAAAAAATGTTTTTACCTTGAAATGCAATGTAAGTCGCTTTGGATAAAAGCGTCTGCCAAATGCACAAATGTAAACTAATAAAGTTGGATATACTTTTATATATCAAACTTTAGAGAGCTGTGCAATAATATTGATATTATAAATATAAACAATCACTTCAACAAGGCTGAAGGAAAGTTTAGCTTCATATTGCAAAGAAATCATAAGGTCTTTCAGATCCGATGTCTTGAGTTTACAATAAGCAAGTTTATATTTTTTTTTCTCTGCTCAACAAAAAAACAAAACAGCTTTTTTTTGTGCAAGTACAACAACATAAAGTGCCAGATTTGGTGCATTTGTTCTGACTGTGTATTTCATCATTCTCACGCTGCCCTAGAGGAGAATCTGAGGATCTCAGGCCAAATACACACTGAACTCTACAGCCCAAATCTGCAAATTTGCTCAATTATGATTGCAATAATCTTTCCCTGACACAAATATCCATCCAAGTTCATACAGCAACATTCAGATGCCAATTCAACTCGTTGTCAAGTGTTTTATCCTGTTCTGTACACACAGAGTTCAGTCATTTACAACCGCATCTATGCATTGTGAAGCGAACCGAACAACTATATCTGTCAATGCCATAAACACACGTCAGAGACGTTTCTCTCGTTTATATGCGGTGCAAGAACACCACAGGGAAAGAGAGATAGACATTGAGTCGTGTGTGCTGTCAGATCTACACAAACAGAAAAGCCCAAAATAAACCACAATAAATCCAAATGCTTTACATTGAAAACCTACAATTAGAACCTGCCCACTTTAATAACTTCATAAACTTGATTGC
Organism: Chrosomus eos; assembly: GCA_036326025.1. Classification (NCBI taxonomy): domain Eukaryota; kingdom Metazoa; phylum Chordata; class Actinopteri; order Cypriniformes; family Leuciscidae; genus Chrosomus; species Chrosomus eos. Next base: position 45,889,247 of record CM070824.1, on the reverse strand, counting down.
TTTATCAGCCCAAACTGTCAATCAATCGTTAGTGAGTCATGTTCCGTACAAATAGAATGATCATTTAAGGGATTCACTCCATTATTTAAAGGCGAATGTCTCTTTACGGTGTGTATTGAGTTTCATTGAGACTCTAAAACTCGTACCGACATTTCCAGACCAGGTTTGATGGGAGAAAATGCCATTTGTTATGAAAAACCAAAAAAAAAAAAAATGAATTGAGAAAGTAAGAGATAAAGAAAGAGAAAATGGCATTTGCAAAACAAGCGGGTTCTTATGCAAATACATGCTAATTTATGCATGCATTGCCATGACAGCGGCAGAGGCTGCGTTTGATTGGCAGACGCAGGATTGAGCGGACGGTGAGAGACACGAGTTACTCGAGACCGTCTGTTCGTGTTCAACACCAACCGATCGGATCCACACACACACACACACACACACACACACACACACACACCTGTCCTGAGGTCATGTGACTGACTCGAGGAGGTTTGTTCTGGAGATAAATGCATAAGCTGCAGAAAGAGTCAGAAAGTTCCCCAGAAAAGGCTTATTTTCAGGCTCTTCAGACACAGAACAGGATCGCTCTAAATGCTTCAATATTTCACAGAAGACAATATGAATTATGCATCAGTTAACTATACGTGTGACTCTTGAAAGTGAGTAAAACAGCAGCTGATCTGAGAAACACTGTTGAGTAGACAGATCAGATGAATCAGACAGATTCATATATTCATGTCAAATACTAATTTATCAAAATATAGATATTATTTCAGTTGCAAGTATTTATACATTATGGTATTAGTATTAGCAGTGCTTTAATTCATTAAGCTGATTTAATAAAATTAAATGCCCTAATTTTCTTTGGGAGTCTCATAGAATACGTCAAAAAACTCTTTAATTTTCTCATAATATACATTGCACATCATCATCTCATTTCTCAGAGTCTGAAACCTGTGTGTTCGAAGATTCTAGGGCTGGGTATTGGCAAGGGCCTCACGATACGATACGCATCACGATACATGGGTCACGATACGATATATCACGATACGATACACTACGATACATATTGCGATATATTGCAATAATTTAAAAAAAAATGTAAATGAATATCCAACTTGCTATGTTCCACCTGGTATGTGACAGCAGACAAAAAACTTATATTTTAATATATTCGCAAAGGTATATGCGTTGTACAGTCACTGAACAGTGAACACACTGAAATGTATGAAGTGCAGATCACTAAAAACTAAAAATGTAGATGCCACAAAAATTACATAAAAATAAAGTGCATCAAGTACATCATTACTGCCCGACTTACTTTTAAAACCAAAGTGCTTCCACTCGTCGTTACCGGTTCGGTAATCACGGTTCGGTATGTACCTCGGTTTTAAAGTCGCGGTTCGGTACGTTTTCAATACAGCAAAAAGAAAGAAATGCCAGAGAAATTTCCTATTTATTAAAAGAAAAAATATTTGTGTGAGTTTTCCTACATCTTGAAACTCAGGTTTAAATGGGGGTAATTTTTGAAGGATGAATAAATAATGTTTTGGTCATCACATTAAAAATGACATTTAAATATATATTTATTTATATAATATTTATTTAATATTTGAGTTTTGAAGTGCTGGCAAAAGATGTGTGAAGTACTTGAAAGCATTTCACTATTCCAGGCCAGCCAAACTGGTTACACTTAGTGTTACTATGGTGAATGTTGCTGATCTGTGAACTGTGGACTAGCCTAGTTCATTCACGGC
>CM070824.1:45877487-45884987 GCA_036326025.1 Chrosomus eos | reverse complement strand
TAAATTAACTAATTTGTATTTATTTAATGAATAAGGCAACCATGTTAGTTATTTAACAGTTAAAACAATAAAAAAAATCAATGTATCAAGAAAAAAAGTTTTAAAAAAATGCAGGAGAAAGAGATATTAAAAAGACACATATGTGATTTTCTTTGGGTTATTCATTTAATCTTTGGACATTTTTGACCGAAAAATGTTACGTTTAATTTTTTTAAAGAGTTTTTTTCTTCATCAGAATAGTACGTAACTTGGTATAGGTTCTGGCACTTGCTGTATGAACAACACAGCAAAAAGCCCATCATGGACATGATTATAAAAGGTTAAATAGTCCTGAAAGAAATGGTCTCTTCTGCTCCACGTGGTCAAAAACAAAATCTCACTGAAAGCTCATATTTTGAGATTTCAACCTCAAATTTGGAACACATCTTGTTTAGATTTATGGCTTTGATTTCGGAGCATAATGTGTTTTGTAAAATATATATTTCATATAAAAATTGAAAATAGTATTTTTGTGCATTTCTCAATTTTAATTATGAAACAAATTATAACATTTTTATAGCATTTTCTCTTCAGCAATAATCTGCAAGCGTCATCTTTAAAAAGACACCGAACTGAAGTCTGTGCTCCAAAACATTCAATATTTATGACAGTTTAAGTTGGAAATTTCATTTTCAGGTCTATGCTCAAAAAGTGAATAAATGGATTATAACTACTGCATAATTTAGTACTATAAAATCCGCTTAAAATACAAAATATTAAATAAAAACTTCAAATTAAAATATAGTATTCATTTCATTGAAATATTAATTATTTTTATTTTTATTTATTTATTTAATATGGACATAGCAATAACATTGGACGAACCAGATGCATTGTTTAAAGTGTAAAAGCACATGTGCTAATTTTCAACACCTGTCCATAGGGGCTTTTACAACAGATAAAAACACATTGGTAAACAAAACAAGGCACATTTTACACATGAGAACAACTTTGGCCCGATTTTTACCACTGTTTGAGCTCTCTGGTAAAGATGTTAATATTGTTCTGCAGTTTAAATCCAATTGGGAGAGAGTTCTACAGTGTAGCCCCTCTGAATAATACAAAAATTATGTAATGTTTGACCGCCACACAAAAAGGGTTAAACATTTTTTAATTACTGTATATACTATATATTCACTCATCAGATGAGAGATGCTTTAAAGGTCCCATATTGTCAAAACTGAAATGTCCTGGCTGTGTTCATGATAACAGAGGTCTATGGGTTATGAAACTACCATATAAGTTTCAGAACAGTGGATCCACACACACACACACACACACACACACACACACACACACACACACACACACACACACACACACACACACACACACACACACACACACACACACACACACACACACACACACACACACACACACACACACACACACACACACACACACACACACACACACACACACACACACACACAGCCTGAGTAAAGTATCTGTCTTTTCATGAGCCGTTGTGACTTCTCTATATCTGTGATGTCAGAACTACTCAGTCCCGCCTTCAGTCTCCACCCGACCAATGGTGCGTCACTCAGAAAACAACAGGCCAATCAGAAGAGAGGCTCTGAATATTAAGTAGACAGGCCAAACTCCAGCTGTTCTTGGCAGAGCTCCTGAGAAAGAGCTGGAAACATATATTGAGATGGTTTTTGGTACTTATACTGCAAATATATATTCTTAAAGACATCAAAACCTAAAATAAAACTTCAGAAAGTTGTACAATATGGGACCTTCAAATAAAAAAATACAGATGGTTAGAGAGCAAAATGAGGGAAGGTTAGACGTGTACGGAAAGAAAATACATAAAATAAATCTGACTAACATCGCAGTTGTTTCTTCTGGACAGAAATGAGTTTAAACTGAGAGCTTTGCTGAAGTTTCCAGCTTCACAGATGTTGTGCCATGAAAGAGCGACTGGGTCTCAGTGTATGACGATCAGATGATCTCATATTCATGTTCAATAATACACTGAAACAAGCATCTCTAGTGTTCTCTGACTTACTTTCATATACGTGTACGTCCTGATCAGTGTCCTATCCAACACAGAAGTTCACTATATCTGCTGTCTGTTTAGTGTTCCACATCATTTGCTCTATGAGCCTTTAATGAGTAATTTAATTAAAGCAGCTTTAATGAAACTCCACATTAGAGTTCAGCAGACAGACAGTCATATATGTCATTTAGTTTCCTTTTGAAATTAAATTGGTTTAACATTTTTAGTAATGGTGGTATTTTGATGAAAACAGAACGCAACCATAAACAGTAAAAATATAAAATTTATAAGGAATATCAAAGATATCTAAAGGTTCTAAACTTTTTTATCTGCCTCTAAAATATTGTAAAAAGGATATAGTAAGTTAATGTAATAATTACTTTACAATAACGTTACATTTTGTTTACATTAGTTAACATGAACTAACGATAAACAACATTTCTACCGCATTTATTAATCTTATTGAAAGCTAATTTTAACATTTACTAAATAATAACTTAAACAAAAATATGTATCTCATATAAATGGACGTAAGCTGACATTAACTAACGATTTATTTTTATTAACCCTTTAAGACCGACGGGAGCGTCGGCGCTCCCGTTTGCGTGTGTCTGTTTAAAAGCCTATAGAAACTGAAACCAAATGGCTAGCTCAATCATTCTTTTTGCATACAAAACCAGAGATGTAACATGTTCAGATCAAGCCTCCAACATGCCCATGTTGCGTTGTTTTCACCCTCTAATCAGTCTGTACAAACTGCGTAATATTCGTTTACAAAAAACAACAACACAAAAATGCATTTCACGTCTTTCCACACATGTTCTGTAGATCTGCGATTGATATTTACGTCTTCCGATGACTCATTGACATATCACGTTCTGTGCACTATGACCCCCGGGTGTGTCACGTGTTGTGACGTCACACGCTGCGTCATTTGACCATGCGTTTGACTCCCGTTTGACTCCCATTTGCTATATGTTCCTTATATCGTTATTATCTTTTTACCATCGCTTTATTTTATTATTTCTTTCTCCTTTAGACGTTCACAAATACAAGGACATTCACACACACACACACACACACACACACACACACACACACACACACACGCGCGCGAGCACGCACGCAGCGTTGTCTAAACGAAAGTACACGCCTTTTTTTTGAATGAGTTTAAAATTGAGTGTATCTTAAAAACTAATTTATGTAAACAGTTCAAATCAATTCTGTATAGTTTTAAATTGTTTTGTGCACGTTTTTCTCATTGACAAGTTTGAGGTTGACATTTATTAATTTTTTGTATTGAAGAAAATATGTAAAAAAAATAATGATATTTTTTTTTTCTTTTTGTTTATTGCACTTTTGAGATATTTATATAGTTACTATTGATGTATTACAAACATAGCCTTCAAACTGGGAAAGTAAGGATTATTTTGATGTATGGCATATGAAAATGCTCAAAAAAATGACAGCACAGCATGTAAAAATACAAAGATATACTCTGCTGGAATTGTTCTATGGCAGGTCATAAAGGGTTAACTAACGTTAGCAAAGATTAATAAATACTGTAACAAATGCTCATTGATAGTTAATGTTAGTTATTGTAATTATTGTAAAGTGTTACATTAAGGTATGAATCAACATACAGAATTTTATCATGAAAAACTCCTTGCATGACACCAGATTGAATTATATTATATTATATTTAAATAGTGTTTAGTGTGTGTGTGTGTGTGTGTGTGTGTGTGTGTGTGTGTGTGTGTGTGTGTGTGTGTGTGTGTGTGTGTGTGTGTGTGTGTGTGTGTGTGTGGCTCATTAAATGCTCTTCTAGTGTTGTGTGTTGTTTCTTCTTGTCAAGAATACCAGTTCAGTTCATCATCTCACTATCTTGCACACACACACACACACACACACACACACACACACACACACACACACACACACACACACACACACACACAGGATGAATAAAACATGTGTTGGTCAGTGATGCGCGTGATGAAACGAGCAGGAGCTGCTACATCAGGATCCGTGTAAAGACATCAGTGTGTGTTTCATGTAAATGTCTGGTCTCGTGATCACAGTCAGACTCCATTACGATCGTTTGTGTCACTAAACACAAACATAACCTGGGGTTAAAGGTCACCGTTAACCAAGAACAAAAGTCATGATGAATTACACACACACACATCGAGTGCAACCATCACTGAGCACCAGCGCTGGTCTATTTTTACCCGACTGTGTTTAAAATCAAAGCACACGACCTCAGTGTGGCAGAAAAACACAACACTGATGCGAAGTGTGTGTGTGTGTGATCCAGTCGCTCTACATCAGTGACACTCACTGAGTTTCACATTATAATGTTGCCGGATTCACACAATCAGAATGAGATGCAATTGATATTGAAGATAAATGCGATATGCAATAAATCATTAAAGGTACAATATGTAGGATTTTTGCAGTAAAATATCCAAAAACCACTAGGCCAATGTTATATATTTTGTTTAGTTGATTACTTACAATATCCCAAATGTTTCCAACTATTTGTAAATCGTGAGAAAATTGTGATTTAAACCAAGGAAACGGGGCGTGTGAGCAGCGGTGAGGAGCCGCCAGTCAATGACGTCGTATCCGCGTTAGCCTCGGTTACCACCATTGTTTCCGCTCATACTGCCATAGTAACCATGGCGACAGACGTTGACAACTGGGTTATGCCGGTTATGCCTAGCAGGACGCTCACGCTGTTGTTGTTTTGTTCAAACATTATGGACCATGGCAAGCAGACTTTGAGACAGAAAGAGACTAAAACGAAGATCAACATGTTTCGAGATGCGAGAGCTCCACGTCCACGACTGACTTCCACTCGACAGAGACGCGAGTGTTCATGTGCTTTATTACACAGGAGAGCAAATGTACATAAAACTAATCAATGTTATTTAGTTTAACTCCTCTAATAAACTGACCTGTGTGAGTATTAATTCAGCACTTGTGTGTAGTTGGGTAGAATGAAATGTTCTTATTCCTTTATATCCGCGGGACTGGCGTTGCGTGTGGCGCTGGTGTACGTCTAGCAATCGCTCCTGCTTCACCACAGTCATGTTAAACACATCAGTGTATTCACTCATCCATAAAAGATCATCAACTTGACGACAAGATCCATAATTACGCTTAATGCGGAATATACGTCATCAATATACGCCTTTGTTATTGTAAGAGGTTAGAGACCCCTGGTGGCGAAAAATCCTGCATATTGTACCTTTAAATTATGTGAAATTCGATATGGGATACAATAATGCTTAAAGTGTGTAAAATTATCTTAAAGATATATTTCAAATTATATAACCTACATATTATGTTTCACATTTTTTTGTGACTAGAAAACATCTTCTGAATACTGAATGTTTAACAGTAGCATAAGAAGTGTAATTTTAACATCAGAGTAAATCACAGGGTTCAGGGTTTCAGATTATCCTACATTAGGTTTATTAAACAACAGAAACTGAATAATCAAATGTAAAAATAAAACACTGCTTAGTTTTCACTGTATGAATGAAATGATTCTTATTAAAGTTTCAAAAGTTATTCAGCCAACAACAGTGAGTGATTTCTCTTTGTCTTTTATTCATGACCTCAGTTATTGCAAGCCGTTGCAATATGCATATCCCAATATATATATATATACGCCTATGTGTGTGTGTTGTGGTGTGTGTGTGTGTGTGTGTGTGTGTGTGTGTGTGTGTGTGTGTGTGTGTGTGTGTGTTTAATCACCCCTGGGGTCGTGACTCGTGAGCGGATGAACATGATGGAAAGAGACGAGTGCAACAAAGCAAGAGAACGAGGATCCGCACTCGTCTCCCCTTCAGCTCTGTGTGTCCGCTCTGATACTCACACACACTATTAAACACGTTCAACGCTCCACATCAAAAACAAGTGCATTGAGAGTTAATAAAGGTACTGTATGACATCACATATGCAGAGGAGACACGCTGACCTTTATGTGACCCACGGGCGAGAGACACCGACTGAATAACTTCTGTCATCAGCATTAAACACACATCTGTCGTTCTCAGACTACAAACACACACCAGTCCTGAATCCTGACGTCAGAGATCATATTCATAATCATAAAGATTTAGAGTCTCGAACCTCAACACCAATCCAAATAACATGAAGACAATGAAGACAACAAATGAATAATTTAAGCTTTGAAAATAAACCACTATTGCTAATCAGTCTCATTCTAGAGATAATACATATATGCATTTACAATTAGCAGTCTGGCAAATAATAATATAATTATTATTATAATTATTATTATTACATAACATAACATAACATAACATAACATTAAATAAAATAAAAAATTATATATATATAATAAAAATAAAATTTTAGCAGATGTTTGTATTTAAAATTAACAGTCCGGCAAATAAAAATATAGTTTACAGACTCCAAAATATATAGAATACTTTTAAAATACATATATTGTTACTGTCACGTTTTGATGTATTGAGTTCTGTTTTGTATCTTGTCTTCCCCTGTCTTTTGTGATTTTGGTTTAGTCCTGTTAGTTTTCCCGCTCCTCGTTTGTGTTCAGTTTCTGCACCTGTTTTCAGTTAATTATCTTGTTTGGTTCAGTGTATTTAAGCCCTGTGTTTTCCCTCAGTGTTTGTCGATCGTCGTCCATGTGTGGTTGTGTGTAAATCCTGATTTCCTGGAGTTTTGTTCTTGTTTCATTTTTGGAAGTTTCATTTTGTTTATTAAACCTATTATATGGAAATTCCGTGTCCTCGTCTTCAGCACCTGCACCCAACCCTGACAGAACGATCGACCATAACAAAAAAAAGAAGGGAATGAACTACGAACTCTGTGTCCCACAAGATGGCCGGACTCTGGAAGAATATGCGGAGATATATCTCCATCTTTTCCGGGACTCTAATTGGGACGAGGAGTCCCTGACACATGAGTTTTGGAGTGGGATGGACGATACCCTCGCTCAGAGACTGTTGTTGGGAGATCTCCACCTCCCGTTAGTAAAATTCATTGCCCGTACGCTGTGGGTGTGTGGTTCCTCATTCACCGTGGGAGACATCCAGCCCGATCTCCACGGCCAGCAAGAGCCCATCACCTGCACGCCAACGCCTGAGCCCATTGCATGCACGCCAGAGCCTAACCCGTTTGACGACCTTCCAGAGCTTCTTCCCCCAGAGCCTTCACAGCTGGTCCCGTCCAGCCAATCAAGCCTTCACCGCTGGTCCCGTCCAGCCCCGAGTTTCCTGATATGCTGGTCCCGTCCAGCCCCGAGTTTCCTGATATGCTGGTCCCGTCCAGCCCCGAGTTTCCTGATATGCTGGTCCCGTCCAGCCCCGAGTTTCCTGATATGCTGGTCCCGTCCAGCCCCGAGTTTCCTGATATGCTGGTCCCGTCCAGCCCGAGTTTCCTGATATGCTGGTCCC